>JAPEVW010000764.1:0-50000 GCA_027921565.1 Artemia sinica
CAATGTCACCAGGTACCAAGTCACGGGCCTTGATCTTCTGGATACCGGTCTTGTCAGCTCGGACAACTTTACCCATCTCTGGCTCGTACTCTTTCAACGCTTCAATAGCAGACTCTGCGTTCTTTTTCCTAAAATCAAACAGAAAACAGAATTAGTCTGCAAAATTTTCCCTTTAAACTGATAGAATTAACCCTGTTTCAACACACCGAGTCTACCTGCTAAAACCTTGGGGAATTAGCACTGCAAGTAGAAATTATGTCATCTGCGATAAAGGAATTTCATATGAACACACTCAAAAATTTATTAAAGGAAAAGTACCAAGAACTTCTTTCATGGAGGGTAGGTAAATATTAAAAAATTAACCCTTACAAATTACATCTTTTTTCTCCTATCAGATAGTAGGAACCCTAATTAAGAGAGATACATAAAAACTGACACATAATGACAAATGCCCCTTAGGACATGGCCTCTCAAAACCCGAAGTTTAACAAAAATATTTAAGTTCAATGAGAATTTAATTTCTTCAACCTCTATTAGGGTTCTATAAACAACATGTGCTTATGTCATTTGAAATGTAGTTTAATGAGTTTTTACATGGCTAATGTCATGTTTACAGACAACAGTGGTCATATAGCCCAAAGAGCATGGGTAACTTAAAAAAGAGGAAACTGGCACTAGTGTCGACAAAAAAAAAGACCCTCAACACCATCTAGGGTATGGCAACAGGGCGTTTTTTTTCACTGCAATAATAAAAAATTTAATTTCTGTATTTGGCAAGTAATAACACGTGTCTGATCTCGGTTCCTGACAAAACAACGATTACAAATCTTGAAAAAAAAAAATGTCAAATGAAAAAAAAAAAAAAAAAAGCGCCAATTTCCGCTCTTAGAAGTTACCCATACTCTTTGATCTAGTCTTCAAATGTGCAAACTGTGATACTAAAAATCAGTAAAAGTGAAATAGGATTACTGTAACGTAATAAGATTTTATATGCATCATTATGAACTATTAGCTGAGATTTCGGGATTGTTTTAACTGATTAAACTCGTGTGTTTCGAGCAGTTTCACCGGTTATACCTAGCTAAAGGAGTAATCTATAATGGCAAGTTCGGATATTGGCGTATAATGAGCTTTTTGCAGAATAAACACATTCAAGGAATTGAAGACGATATCAATATTCAGAATGCAATACTTTTCTGAATGTGGTCATACGAGAGACAAATTTTTGACGAAGGTTGCGCCCTAATGACATTTGGTCTAGTTTATTAATGTTTTTAGATATTTGTCAACAATCCTATTTTAAATTGTTTATTAAAATAAGTCTATTTAACTGCCACTGTAGTATTTCTTTTATTTGGTTTTTGTCGTGTGAATAAAAAAAAGAGTTTTAGAGCTGCATTGGTGGAATTACACTAATTAAGCCCTACTTAAGGAAATTGAGTTAAATTGACAAAGCTACTCACAATCCTTTTAAAGCTAGACGAAAAACAGGTTTTTATTATTTAGTTCTGCCCTAAGCCAAATTAAATATTTCTGTTATATAAGATTTTTTTCTTATGATTGATAAAGGACATTTTTTTGACTACACTATTCCGTTCTTACTAATAATACTATCTTGATAAAAAAAAATCCATTTGGTCAATTTTATCATCATTCAAAAAAGGGGGGTGGGGGGGGGGGGGGGGAATCCTTCATGTCACCCTCCAACCTATGGGTAAGTATGAACTATAAACAAGGATTACCATTTATATTCCTGTCAAAAACATTTTTAAACTTGTATTCTCGGTTTTCCCACTTTTAGAAATTCTTCCAAAACTAGGTCAAATTACAAAAAATCAAGACTCCAGAAACAAAGCCTATGTTGAGACGATTATGAAATTTCTATATTGTGAAGCTAAAACAAAAAAACACTGAATTGTCCAAAACTTGCGGCTACAAAAAATATGATAAAAAGAGCTGCCGGTGACATTTCAGAAGTTACTCTGTGTTGAAGGCTCTCATTGGGCTGTACCAGCTTAAATACAACAATCAATTTTGTTTCTAATTAAAATTCCGTTAACTAATTCAGCTAGTCAATTTAAAGCCTAGTATTGCCACCGTATCTTCCACGGAATGCTTAGTTCTCTGGAAAAAATAGTATCATTTTTTAGACCGAAAATCTAGATAAGTATAATAGGTAATGTAAATAAATATAAATGTAAATTGACTGGTATATTGAAAAGTTTCGGATTCATCAGAATAACTATTTCTTAGCTTTACTAACCTTAAATAACAATTAAGCAAAATTAAATGTTTCAAGGAAATTCTGCACTGAATAAATCCTGCTTATTTCATGTTTCTATATAGGCACTGTATGGATTAAATTAGCGTCAAACACAGTTTGGCAGAAACTTGACAGAATTACGAATGCTAACCAAATAAATAGCATCCCTAATCGGATTATATTTGAAGTGACGAAAAGGATAATTTATTGTGGAACCCAAGTATATATTTCATAAGGAATGTAAGTGATTGTAATTCCTGACCTAGATTCAGTGTGAGATTATTTTTTTTTAGATTTTGAAATCTCATTAATTCAGTGACCTTGAAAACAATTTCTCGGACTACAAAGCTATAACTCCACTGTGACGTCACTGCCTGCTTGATTGGATTGAGTTTATATTGGCGACGGTTTTTGGCATTGATTTGGAGTGGATTTTTATCTATTGAATATTATTACCGTAAGTGCAATTATGAAATAATGGGCGACTCGGATATTATTTTAAATCCAATATTGAATTTTATTTGTCGATCGATGATCGATGGTATCAAAGTAGAAACAATAATTGCTAAGTCGACAAGCTTTTTCAGTCATGAAACCATTCCTAAAGGCAAAGGAGGTTTTACATCAGGCGCTAGAAATTGGAACACGTTTAATTAGATGCCAAAAAGACGATAAAAATGTCCTTGACATTTGTAAGTGGTTATCTACGGCATCGAAAAAAAAAAAACGTAAGATCCCAAAATTCGTGCTATGCTCACCGTGTGAAATTCCAACAATTGGTGATTCGATCGTTGCAACGTTAACCTGTCGCATGAATGAACTTCCCGTAAAATTAATAGTTTGTCTTAGCTAAATAAGCAACATCTCGCAGTACAGGCAACATCTGTCTGGCCCTCTTCCGCCCAGTCGTCTTGCACCAAGGACCAATCCTCCTACCTATGCTGTTGTGTTAAAAAATTACCCGTCCAATCTTTCATCTCCACTATTAAGGAAAGTTTATTGATCAAATATGTCCTGAAGCTACAAATGATATTTCAGAGGTGAAACGTTTCATCAGAATGGAAAATTGTCGTAAAAAGTAAACCCGCTGCCTCCTCAATTGCTGACCAGATGAAAAAGTTCCAGCCTGGCCTTTTGGCCTCTGTTAAATCTCCCGCATTCATCAGTGTAATAAAAGGCGTACCGACAGAAATGAATGAAAAAGATCTAGAGAAAATTATTCCAAAGTGTGTCAAAGCTTTGCAGTGTGGCAAGTCACGTGTCTACAAGATTTATTTTGAACAACGGAGTGATCTCGATCCCTTTCTGAAAAATTCTGTGAAGGTGGGTTATGAAAAGTTAACTGTCCAGAATTTCATATTCATACCTAGACGGTGTTTCAGATCCCATCAACAAGGACATTTTGCTGCTGATTGCAAGAATGCAGAACTGTGCTCTCGCTGTGGTTCCTCGGAGCACTCTTCCACCAGGAATAATCCATGTGTTCGGAACATGTTTTGCATTACATGTAAAGAGTCTAATCACACCTGTTACAGTATCAAATGCCCTGGCAACGCTCAAACCGATAAACGGGCCAGTGTTGCCACTCGACCGGAACCGCTCCGCGGCGCCGGCCTCGTCAAAAAGCGGCATTTCCGCGGCATCCTTGAACCAAAATGCGGTAAAAACCACAGCATGCCCGAAATTCTCGGTAAAAGCTGTTTTGTATTTTTGAGAGAGAATGGGTGAAAAATATCGCTTTAAATATGAATGTTGATTCAGTGTCAAGTGAAGTGTGGTAAAGATCTGTCATAAATTGAGAAAACACGTGCTGTCTATCCTTCTTTTCAGCGGTCAAAGGAAAGCATGGTCAGCTCAGACCGTGAACACACATTTGTCGTTCATCGTTTTCGTAAAGCACGTAAAAGAAGTAAAAGTGCAGAGGTACCACAGCAGGGAAAGTCCACGGTGGGAAAACCGTATAAATGTGAAGTGAATAGTGATGAAATTAAAAGCGATTTTCCCTTGGGCCTTCAAGCCTATCCAATAGAATAATTGATGGGTAACTAGATTCTCGTATCTCAACCTTTTTCGATTAATGTTTAATGAAAATCAATATCAAAAGCTTCAAGAAGGAACATTCAGATAAATTATACAAGACAAACAGACAAGATTAATTTCAGACAAATAATACAAGACAAAAAGAGACAAGATTAATTGGAATCGGACTGTTCACGTATGTCACAAACAATATCTTTGACCAGATCATACACAATGCTTTGGTTCAAAACGTTACAGTAACGAGATGAGGCACTAGCCTTAACTTTGAGTACACACTTGACTAGTCCGGTTTTAGCTCTAGCAATGACTTACCCGAGTCAAGGCCTCCTTTAGAATTGCGCTTAAGGCCACACTTGGTTTTCAGTGTTACCGAAAGAGTCACTGCACTCAGTCGGTTTCGCTTATCAGTTTTCGCTTCCTTGAGCAAACTGAAGAGACGCTCGGCAATAACGTTTGAGAAAGGGAGTGAGAAAAAGTACTGAACCATTTTCCCGACATTTGGGAACATCCGACTACCATTTGGTGACTTTGTTTGCAAGATGTGGCGCCAGTAAACGACAATGTCCATGTCATCTACGTCAGGGAGATCGACAGTAATAGGTAGAGCTACACTCGGTATAGACCGCCATTCCTGCTCTAGCTTTCCTTTATTCCAAAGCGCAGAATCGTAGTAGTCGAAGAACTGACGAAGACTGGGAACTTTCAGTTCATAACTAGAGCTTGGGGTAAGCAAGTGTACCAGGTCGTAGATCTTTTCAGAGAATGGAAAACGGTCAAGAATTTGTTGAACAGCTTCGACGTAGAAATCCCTCGCGGAGCGACGAATTCGGAGACTTTCTGCTACAAAACGGCCACTGGTAACTTCTCTCGTTTCGAGCCCCACAAGGAAATCGTACCCTTTGTAGCCGATATAGACATTTTCGCCGGGAAGATAGTTCACTTCGTCATGCGGATTGATGTCCAAAGGGTTGACTGTTCTAACATATGAAGGCTTCATAAAATTTCATGGCTAATGTCCGAAAAAGTTTTTCCACCTGGGTTTTCATGAGGTGAAATAGGAGTTTTTCAGACTGGAAGATGGCGTTGAACTCATTCAGCTCTCCCAACACTTACTCGATAAAAAACATCATAACCCTCCAGTAACGGGTTGTTTAGTGTCATTATTACATGATCATTAGCATGCGAGGGATCATCAAGTACCAACGAGTCCCAGTACAACGTAAGAGTATCCCACTGTTCGAGAATACAGCGTGCACAGTTTTGAAACGACAACCAGCGTGTTGGAGCCATAGCAAGGAATCTGTGCTGTTCCACTTGAGTAAAGACTTGAAAATCCTTCCTATATGCATCTTGGCGTTTTGCACTGTGCCTGAAGGGATTGCACACAGTCCGACATAGATCTTCGAGGCTCTTAGACAGTTTTTTGCAAGCATGACTTGCAACTTGGGCACACAAATGGCAGCTACATTTCACAACTGTAACCCAGGGATATTTCCCTTCAACAAGTGCATTGACTGAGTGGTTTATCCCATCATAGCATTCGTTGTGTCAGAAGAGAATCCGACCCAGTTTTGTAGAGGAACACCCGCCTTCTTGACATCATCCATCACCTTCACTAGTTGGTTGAATAGACCAGACAATGATCCTTCGCTGCATTCGACAAGAGCGAGCAAATATACCTGCACATTCATTGCTTCGTCACAAAAGCTGACACAAACAGCAAGTTGTTTGGCTACAGAGGAATCTGTGGTCTCGTCAATTACTACGGAGAAAAGATTCGTTTTCAGGTTTTCAAGAAGCTTTTCATGAAAATGAGGGGCCAACGCTTGTCGGGCAATATTATTTGCTTTAGTTGTACCAAGAGTGGCCTGGCTTAGAAGATCTGGCATACTTTTTACAAGTTTCAGCAAGTCTACAGAAAGCGAATAGGGTAGATTGTGCTCAACGAGAAATGTCACTGCCTTCGCTTCAACAGTGGCCACTCTTTCGATTTTTGAATCACCAGAAAAATGAAGACTCAATGGCATGGCCTAAGAAGACGAAGTTATCCACACTTTTTTATAATCTTTGTGAGCTTTGGTCTGTTTGTGCCTTTTTGCGTCATGTTTCCCCTTTTTACAGACGAAATCCTTTTTGCAGTAAAGACAGTGAGCTAAATATCCATTGTTTTGACCGGTCAGCACCTTTCCTTTTCGTAACCTTTCATTAGTCAGGTTCTCTTTCCCACTCAGTCTTGTATCTTTGGTCTGCCCTTTTCTTTGTAATCCTCGGTTTTTTGTTGGAGGGTTCACTGTCGTCCGAGTCTTTATCACCGTCCTTATATTCCTGATCGATATCTATCACTTCTGCCATTATGTTGCAACACGTTTGGTCTATAAACAAGAGAAATATTTAGCTATTATGTCCTTTCTTTCATAGATTGACTTGCTGATGAAAGAAACGAACCTGCATTAGTTTAATTTCTTCAAGCACCAGCCTGCTGAGAACCCTTTGTTCTTTCCGGATAAATCCTTCGCCGGGAATCCGGCTGAAGTCGAAAATTTAGCAGAAGCAAGGCAGGAAGTTTTGATCAGTTTCGTCAAAGCAGATATGACGTCGAATCACAGTAGATATGACGTAAACACACATATGTTGCGTTTTGCTGATACCCCTCTTACTACGGTAACTGCGGATCCGCAGTCAGTCGTTTTGCAGTTACCGTGATATCTGATATACGTCCACTGCAAAAATGACTATTATATGTCGAAATTGCACTTTTCAAAAGTCATCCCAAAAGAAAAACTGATATCCAATCACATAACTAAGTGCTGAACTTCTTTCTCACCAATTTGACAAAATTTGATGAAAATGAGATGACTTTTCAGATACCACGGTCGGACCGTGAAATCTGAATATCAGTTACCGCGGTAGCTGGCCAATTCCGGAGCTACTTGTCTGGCGAAAAATTGAAGCTCAGAAACGAATTTAGCGTATCTTCTTACCCCTATTTCCAACATCTAGTCAACTTCAAATAAAAAAAAAAAATAATAATAAAGTATCCGGTTTCAGCCGGATTCTGGACGAAATATATGTCCAGCTAAAAAAAAGATTGTCAGATGCGGTTTCAGCATGCCCTCTTACCCCGAAATAGAACATCTTATCAGCTTCAAATAAAACTTATACTTTTAACAAACTTTCCGGTTTGTGCTAACAAGGAAATTGCTAATTTCGAAAAAAATTATATTTCTTAGCTGTTTCATCATCGTGATTTTGATGATCTCTTTTAGTGAGATTCGGGCTTTCAAAACTTTCGGTAAGAACTACACCTCTCGTTGATACCATATGATGAATTCCAATTTTGAAATGATGAAGTAACGAACTGGCAACTAGTTAAAACACACATTTTGGCAAACAGAAAACAGATCACAGAAGCCGCCCACCCCCTAGGATAGGCCAGTACTTTTTGGCTCAATAAACTCTTTCTGACCTGATTACATCCAGGGCCATAACGACTAGGCGGGAGGCGGGGTGCCTCCCCCGAATATTCTCGGCCAGTCGTTAAAAAGTAGCCGAGTCAACGCGCAGCGCCGCTGTTTTTCGTGAAAACAGTCAAATTTTTACTTGGAAACAGTAGGTTTTTCTTAAAAAACAGTCGTTTTCTTCTGAAAAAGTTGTTTTTCTTAAAATCAGCCGAATTTTTGTCAACACAGTCGTTTTTTCTCAATAATAGTCGTTTTTGTCTGCATAAAACAGTCGTAAAAATGACCAGCCAGTCGATAAATACCTTCCCCCCCCCCCACATTTTGGCTAGTAACGGTTCTTACGACACCTAGGCTACTTAAATATAGGTACTACTTACCATCAATGCCATCACACAATCCTGTGAAATAAAAAACAAGTCTGTCTGGTCCTTATTGCTAACTTGAAAACACTGGGCTGAGCTGACAGAGGTCATGAAGTCATGAGATTAACTGAGAAACTCAAACGTCAAAGTTTCGTCAAACCCGCAAAAATAACTCAACTCCCTTCAAACACACTGGCCTCCTAGGGGATAAGCTGTCGACAGCCGACGGGTCATTAATAAGGTCCGTAGTTGACTTCCACGAAACGAGTCAGACGCGTCTTTGAAATCCCCATTTTATGCAACAAAGACATTTGCGAAAGATAAGAAACTTAAAGTTGGACAAATTTTACATAGAGGAACAAATGCGGTATAAAAAACTATTTCGCGGCATAATCGCGGTGTGCGGCATGATCAAATTTTATTCGGCATTTCTTTCAGAATCGCGGCGTAATGCCGCGAAATGCGGCATAAGTGGCAACACAGAAACGGGCAGCTAAGTAGATAAATGGATATTCGTTTTCTCTCTTGGAACATTAATTCTGGTCTTATAAAAAAAAGACTGATTCTTGAAAATATACTTCATAATCATGATATTCTGTGTTTGCAGGAACATTTCCTGACCAACCACAGCCTTAGTTTACTTGACATTAGTGCCACCCTCAAAACTTTTTTGGTTCCAGCAAAACGCAGTGCTTTTAAAGGCAGAGCTTCCGGTGGCATTGCTTCTTATGTAGCATCGAATCTTAATTCTAGAGTTATCTTTTCTAGTGATAGTTTTTTAGTTGTTCGAGTAGGTGAGTGCGCAATAATAAATGTGTATTTACCCAAAGATTACAAAGATGAAGATTCGGAGAGAGATTATGCATTAGCAGTTAGTAAACTTAGCTCTTGTCTGCGTGATGTCCTTAAACTTAAAATCCCGTGTTTGACGTAGGTGATTTTAATTGTGATTTAAATTGTAGGTTGTCTTCAGTTTCTATCCGTGCTTCTTTACTGTTAGGAATATTTGGTGATGATTTTAAAGTTCAACAGAAATCTGCTCAGTTTACTTACATTCATTCTTCTCTTGCACATCTAACCTCGACCATGTTGTGTCATATAACCTTGATATACCTTGTGTTGATGTAGTTTCCAAATTTCAAGTTTCAGACCACCTTCCTGTTGCTTCTAGTTTTAAACGAAAAGCTTCTCAGATTCCAGTGTTACAGGCTCATACTGTTCACCGGCATAAGTGGTATACTTCTCGTGATTGGAATAAAATTGACACATCTCAGTTCAGTGAAAGTTCAGATAGCATCCTTAACAAGATCCGGGTTCCATTTCATCTTCTGCAAAAGTCTTCTAATAAAGACATTAATGAGGTTAGATTAACTCTTGATATCTACTCCGCAGAAATCTGCCATGCACTTTTGTGTGCTGAAAAAAGGGCAGTTCATCTTAAAAAAATACGTGTTGGTACACAAGTTCCCGAGTGGTCAGGAAATCTAGCGCTGTCTGAAAGCTTGTGACCGTGCTAAATTTTGGTACAAATTATGGAGAGATTGCCTTTCCGTCAAGGAATAGTCAATGAACTGAGAAAAGTATCAAAAAAATGTTTTACTAAAGAACTTGCTCTTCATCGATCTAAAATGCAGACACTTTACTCCGAGAAGGTCAGGAATTCACCTGATCTACTGTGGAAGCTATTACCTCGTACTATCTCCTCGCATTTGCCAGACCCGAATGACATTCCTTTGTCCGAGTGGATATCCCATTTTTCAAATGAATTTTCTGAGCCTGATCCTGTTTTAGAGTCACAATTTTGTGATGAGCTCTGCAACTTCATTGATGAATCTCCTGACCTTGATTTTGTTGTTACTTGTGACGCTGTTATAAAAGCCATTTCCCAACTTAAAAAGAAAGGGTCTTGTGGGACAGTTAAGTTTAACACTCTACACATCATTAATGGAAGTTATCTATTGGTGTGTCACCTCAGCCCTTCTCATGCAAATGATATTTGTTACAGGTATTGTTCCATCCTCGTTCTGCATTAGTGATTTGACTCCGATTCCCAAAAAAGGGAAATCTGAGCTGCAATGTTCCTCTTTCCGTCCCATCACCGTCTCTACTACGATATGCAAACTTTTCGAGCTTCTTTTTCTTGATGAGTTAAGACAGAAATGTTACGTTCCCCCATATCAATTCGGTTTTCAGGCTAATCTTGGCTGTTCTCATGCTCTTACAGCAGTTTTTACTGCCCTCGCCGACGCTGAATCTTCGGGAGAAAGTGTGATCCTCGCCGGACATGACGTTAAACGTGCGTTCGATTCCTTAATTCATTCGTCCATGCTTCTTCATATGGCGAGGTGTAAACCCATCAGTTGTCCATGTTCTCAGGGATTTATATAGCAATCTAAGCGTGCGTTTAAAACTTCCATCCCGTTTTCCCCTGCAATCGGCTCTTCATCAATCCCAATATAATTGCATTAATTCTCGTGTGAGGCCAAACTCTACGAGTGCCTCGAATATGCGTGTGAATCCTCAGTACCCCATCCTCGTTAAGAAAGGGACTAGACAGGGAGCTATCACTTCCCCAACCCTGTTCAATAATAGTATTCTGGAAGCTCAGGCAAAGTGTCTTCCTTCATGCATTCTTGGGAGAATCGATATGTCTCTTATTTGTTATGCTGATGCCATCTTGAATCTCAGCCGTACGATCCAGCGCATTGAGCAGAATTTCAAAATCCTCAAAGATGAATATTCAAAAATCGGTCTGTCTTTTAATCCTGAGAAATCCGAAGTTATCTTTTTCAATTGGCGAAATCCCTCTACTTCTCTTCTAAATATGGACGGTTCTCTCGTTAAACCCGCAGACCATATTACATACCTGGGCCTTCCAATTGGCACATCTATAGGCCACACACGTCGTTTGCTGATTTCTCACGTTGAGCGCAAAATTAGCATTCCTTACGCTGTAATCGTTAAAAGCAAACTACGTTTCAACAGTTACATTCTAGCATCCATGTATAACGCCACAGCCCTTCCACATCTGCTTTACATTGCTCCTTTCTGGAAATTCTTTATAGTTACAGATAAAAAGCACCTACGATCAATCTTCTTCAGATTTGCAAAATATCTTCTACATTTGCCCCCCTTGGACAAGAAACCGTAAAAAATATTCATTTGTATAAACTAGCTGACCCTAAAATTAGCATTAATAAATATCTATCCCGTTTTCAAAGTAATTTTAATCATCCATGGTCACCAATTTGTTCACAATAGTTTTTTTCTATTAATGTAATGCATGTAATGAATTTTTCTCTCTCTATTTTTTTTTGTCATTTTAGTGATTATTCCGTATATGTACCTTTTTTTGACGGGTATTAAATGAATAATAATAATAATAATAATATATTAGTATTAATAAATCTCTCTCCCGTTTTAAAAGAAACTATTATCATCCTTTCGTTAGTATCATTGTTCGTATTAATTTAATGAAGAGTTTTTTTTTGTCATGTATTTGAATTTTCAATGTGTGTTTGTGTCCTTCTTTTTCTTCCTTTTTTTTCTTTTTGTTTTCTTTAGTGATAACTCCGTCTACTGTACCTTTTGTACCTTTTTTGACGGGCAATAAATGAATAATAATAATAATAATTGCTCTTGATAACAGAATTACTTTGAAGATGCCTCTGATCGGATGAGGCGGAAAATTGTTTCAGGAGTGCCTCGTTTTTTTATTGCCCAAACATTATATTGCAATATTATCAACAAGTTTCGGTAGTCTGTGCTTATTTACGAATAAAACTTGCCCTTAGAGCCAGGCACGTACGCAGGAATTTGTTTCCTGCGGGGGGGGGCAAATCCTTCAAACCCATTATTCTGTGAGAAAAATCAGAAAAATTTGGGAAAATAAAAACAATCATGATTTCGGAGGGGGCTCGGAGCCCCCCCCCCCCCCCCCCCCCCCCCCTGCGTACGTCCCTGCTTAGAGCCTTTTATTACCCTTTTTAATGGAGGGAGGTCACATTTTTCAGTCTAAATGGATGTGCTTTCACCAACCATTTTACTGATTTGGGATATTTGTTCAGTGGCGAATCCACCATTGATTTCATGTGTTTTTACAGTGACAAAAGTGAAATATCCAACTTGGTGAGTTAGTAAGTTTGCCTACAAACTTACCCATTAACGTTTACGTTAAGAGTCAATTTGATCGGCTCCATCCAAATTATTCCGTTATGGTGGCGCTTTTTGTAACTCTTATCATTTCCTATATGTTTCGATCGGCGTGGTTTATTGGTCAAAAACAAAACATAGGGCGGACAGTAGAAAGCTATCTTATAGTCATGACATAACCACGTGGTAGCACCATATTGGGCATAGAGTCCCTAGGGAAAACACCGTGCTGCCATCTACAATTTAGTGTAACGCTGACAGTACATAATTTATGGTTTTCGTCAGTGAGAATGAAAAAACAGGATTTTTCTCACTTGAAAAAACAGGATTTTTCTCACTTTTATGGATGTTTCTTGGACGGTTATGAGTGTTGGTCAATTTATTTGATGTTTTTCATGGATGTCAACATCAATTTATGTCTGTTTTATGGTTTTTGTCAGTGAGAATGAAAAAACAGGATTTTTCTCACTTTTATGGATGTTTCTTGGACATTCCAAGGTCGATTTATTTGTCGTTGTTGTTTGGCCAAGTGCACGCTAGAGGGGAATGTTAAGATCCAGGAATAGGAAACAGGATCACGTGTTTCCTTCTTAACCAATCAGAGACTCGGTTACATCTCCTTCTAGACCAATCAGAGGCTCGCTTACATATGGTTTTCCCCATTACATCGCAATTCGCCCTTGGGATTTCGTATATAACGGACATGCATTGTGGATTAAATTATCAGAAAGTATTGTGACACAATGGATAGAACACCTGAAATTATTGATGAGCTTGAAACCTTGGCAGCCTCAATTTACCATGTAAGTTCTGTTTTAGTACATTTTCATTTTTTATTTTCCAAATAAAATTATTTTCTTGGTCACCCTCCAGTATATTTAAGTAAATCCCCTCCCCCTCCCACTATAATACAAACTCCTCCACCATGCTATCTTTATACTCGCTAGAAAACATAAAATATGTTCTTTTTTACTACCTAAACCCCCCTCAAACCCCCCCCCCACTGTTTTACAACGATAATTCTCGCAATAGAAATAATTCTCTTTTTCGATAAATTTTTGCTTTTCTGTATTGTGATCTTGTGTCACTGACTTCTGTCAATTCTTAGGCATTATGCCGCTCTGTTTTGACATAAAGCTCCGCGCGAGGTTATAAATAATTTTGGCATCCCATTTTTCCTTTTTTGTTTACATTAGCGGTTTTAGCCAATCTAGGTTTTCAATGCTTTTTGCGTAATTCTGTGTGTCTGAAAATAGCGGAGAACATACTGTCTGCAAAATTAATATTAATTGGCATTGTAATTCTATATTCTATGTAAGAGCGAAACAAGTTATACCCCCAAAAATAATTGCTAACAATATATTTAGGACATTGCTGAAAAGGGGGGGAGGGGGACATGCCTTAATTCTATCGCCATCATTGTAAAGTGAAAAAACAAAACAGTCTTTCTTCTCCCCTAATGTCTAGAGACGCTAGTTTAAAACCTTGGCATAGTATTCATCAAATGTGTCAAAATCTTTCGCGCACGCTTCGTCTTAATTAACAATACATGTTTGTTATGAACAAGAGGGGTGACTGTCTGGAAAGAGCTTTTCTCTGCAAAATTGTCGCATAATAGATTTTATGGGAGCGAAACATTTTCATATGATTTAATCACATTTTAGGGCTGGAAATTGCATGTAGGGATGGGGCTCTAACAGGAGCATGTGGGTACACAATAAAAACATTTATTCATGGCTAATTCTAGTTTGGCTAGAGGATCTAAATACTTGCATCTGAGAAAGGTATTTTATCCAAGCCCTAGACGAATAATGCTAGTTTTTTACAGCTTTAAACATACCTTAGTTTATTTTGCTTTAAATGCTCTGCATCTCTAGGCACTTATCAAAATCATATATTTTCTCTAAATGGTAAAAATAGGAACATTTATCCTTAATTTTTATGGTAAAATAGGTAAAAATAGGACCATTTATTCTTACATTTTTCCTTAAGAGTGCACAGTTTTTTGTTTTTTTTTAAGAAATTCACATAATTCTCCAAAAATTCTATTTTTAGGTACTTTTCTTATCATTATGAAAGGGCTTAGGTTGGGAGAAACGAGACCTATTATTCTCTGCCTATTAAACTCGTATTTATTCTTTTTCTATTATATTTAAAACATTTCAAGCCTTACTAAAGCTTATTATAGGGAGAATAAATTATTTAATTCTATATCTTTCTTTGAAAAAGTTTCCTTTTATTGTTGCGAGGTGTGAAAACTAAGGTTTTTAAGTTTGATATAGAAGGGTAGAATGCAATGACATAGGTTTAGGGGGGGGGGGGGGGTACTAAAATTAGGCTCAATTTATCTGGAAAAACATTTGATTACAGGAGCAATCCCACCTATAGGAAAGAACTCATGCATCTTTGACCCCCTTTATCATTACAAGGTCTTCATTTAGGGACCCCTCCATTAAGGTGGGTAAAACATGACTTTAAATATTAAAGTTACTTATGTACAGAATAAGAAACTGTATAAGTGCTTCGAAATTCGTGGGAAAAATTAGAATATTCGCATTTTCTAGATTGTGACTATTGCCTGAATTTCACGCGTTGAGTTTCAATACATAATTTCCATCATTATTAAACCTATATCCAATTTCCAAAATTGTACCAATTTTTCATGTGTTAATATTATTCAAACTGAACGTTCGTATAATAATGCTTTGAGTTATTTCTGAGAAAAGTTGAATTTATTATAATCAAACTATGATTTTCAGAGTTTAAGTTGCTTTCGACAAAGATTTCTCTTACTTACGGCAAATTTCCACAAGGTGATTGATCCATGACCCTTCTAAATGTGATAGAAGCTACTACACCCTGCTTCAATCCCTTTTTACGTATTCAAACTGAATGTTCGTATAACAATGCGTTGAGTTATTCCTCAGAAAATTGACTCCTCCAAATATTTACTCAGAGGGGCAGATGCTGAAATGTAAAACGTTACTTATTTGTCCATCACTTTCACAGTTTTCAAGTTGGGGTCTTCGAACACACTCCCTCCTTCACAGTTTATTCTAAGAAAGTGAGCTGTATTTGTTAGAGTTTCAGAAACATTACATATTTATTTAATTTAAGCCCTTTTTTTCAGATATAATAATGTTTGGCTTGATTGATACAGAATATATTGGTCTGAAATATTCCTCAACTGGCATTATTTTCGAAGCAGCTTTCTTACTCCTAGACAATCAACGACGTGAAATTCATAGCTATAAATGGAGCGTCAGATACAATATGTATAAGTACGAGAAAAAACAGATGGAGTCCAACACTAAATTTTATAAATCGAAATGGCTTTTACGTTAAAACCACAAGACCACATAATGAAAATGGCTATGAAATAAAACATGTACAAGAGGAAATTCAGGAAATATGCAGTTTTTTCGGTGTGCAAGCTGTTTATGTTAAGGGAAACGTGACAACTGATAAACTCTTACTAGAAAAATGTGATAAAAACATAGCATTATTCAATTTAGAAGACTTCAAATGTGAGAAATACCTGCATTCAGTTCATGAACCAGAAGATGAAGTTAGATATTTCGCTCAATGGATACCAGAAAAGATGCCTGACATGGAAAAATGCATCAGATATCCAAAGACCTAAACTTGCTCTTCCTCATATCAAATGGATTAAGCTTTTTTTTAAATATGTCATTATGTATTTTTTCAAATGTTTTAAAATATTTTTAAGCAATAAATATCTTAAGCCTGAGACGTTTTTATTCTTTAAAATAGTCCATCGCCATGAAAATTAGACTTTCAGATTCAACATGCCAGGGAAAACACTTTCAAGTTCAGCATGTTGGAGAACCCTAAATAGTCATCCCTAAAAAGGTAAGTTAACCCTAAAAGGTTAAAGAATTTTTCTGAAATTACACTTTCAGATCCAGTATGTCAGGGAACAACACACTTTCAGGTTCAGCATGTAGGAGAACCCTAAATGCTCATCCCTAAAAAGGTAAGTTAACCCTAAATGGTTAAAGAATTTCTCTGAAATCACACTTTCAGGTTAGGTTAGCTAGGGCCCCGACCCCCCCCCCCCCCCCAAATGACCCCCAAAGGGCCCCCCAAGTGCCCCTGGGCCCCAAAGAGCCACCCCAGCCCCCGTCGCTCCTTACTTTCAGTTAAAAAAAAACTAGTTTTTTTATTTAATCTATTAAAGGCCTTAACAATTTAGGTTCTGCATAAAATCCTTTTACAGAAGTTATTTAGTGAAATCATAAGACATGATGAAAGAAAAAAAGTACATAAAAAAAATGTCAGGTGTGGGGTTCGAACCCACGACCCCGTATGGGGACCAGATCTTAAGTCTAGCGCCTTAACCACTCGGCCAACCTGACTTGTAAACAATTCTTGATCATATTGATATTGTAATTCAGTTTTGTCCCTTTTCAATTCAACAAAACAAGAAATAGCCTCATACGCTGCCAGTAGCTTAATTTCGTCAAAAGCCTGGGGGGTAAAGTTGGAGCCAATTTTCCCAAATCAAGTGAAAATAAGTAAAAACTAAAAAATAAAAACATAGTTTTAGCTTGGAGTCTTAGCTTAGAGTTTTTGCTGAAGTTCTAGTTTAGTTTTAGTTAAGAGTTTAGAGTTTTACCTTAGAGTCTTAGATTAGAGTTTTAGTTAGAGTTGAAGTTTAGTTTAGTTATAGTTAAGAGGTTAGAGTTTTCAGCTTAGAGTCTTAGCTTAGAGTTTTAGTTAGAGTTCTAGTTTAGTTTAGTTAAGAGTTTAGAGTTTTACCTTAGAGTCTTAGCTTAAAGTTTTAGTTAGAGTTGAAGTTTACTTTAGTTTTAGTTTAGAGTTTTAGCTTAGAGACATAGCTTAGAGTTTTGTTAGAGTTTTGTTAGTTTAGTATAGTTAAGAGTTAGTATAGTTAAGTTAAGAGTTTAGAGGTTTAGCTTAGAGTCTTAGCTTAGAGTTTTAGTTAGAGTTGAAGTTTAGTTTAATAGTTAAGACTTTAGAGTTTTAGCCTAGTCTTAGCTTAGACTTTTAGCCTAGAGTCTTAGCTTAGAGTTTTTAGTTAGAGTTGAAGTTTAGTTATAGTTAAGAGTTAAGAGTTTAGCTTAGAGTCTTAGCTTAGAGTTTTTTGTTAGAAGTTTTAGTTTAGTTTAGTTTTAGTTAAGAGTTTTAAGTACACACACAAAAACTTACACACACACACAAAAAAACTTACACACACACACAAAAAAGTTACACACACAGTAATAGTTAAGACTTACACACACAAAAAAACTTACACACACTTTTAAACCTACAGCTTACACACACAAAAAAAACTTACACACACAGTTGAAGTTTACACATAAACAAGAGTTACGAAAAAACTTAAACACACACAAAAAAGTTACACAACACACAAATAGTTTACACACACACAAAAAGTTACACACACACAAAAACTTACACACACACAAAAACTTACACACACACACAAAAACTTACACACACACACAAAAACACACACACACACACAAAAAATTACACACACAAAAAAAACTTACACAACACAAAAATTTACACACACAAAAAAACTTACACACACACACAAAAACTTACACACACACACAAAAACTTACACACACAAACTTACACACACACACAAAAAACTTACACACACACACACAAAAAAACTTACACACACACAAAAAAACTTACACACACACACAAAAACTTAACACAACTTACACACACACCAAAAACTTACACACACAAAAAAACTTACACACACAAAAACTTACACACACACAACAAAAAAAAACTTACACACACACACAAAAAAACTTACACACACACAAAAACTTACACACACACAAAACTAACTTACACACACACACACACACACAAAACTTACACATACAAAAAAACTTACACACACACAAAAAAAAACTTACACACAAAAAAAAACTTACACACACGCAACTTACAAAAACAAAAAACACACACAAAAAAAAACTTACACACACACAAAAACTTACACACAACAAAAACTTACACACACAAAAAACTTAGACACACACAAAAACTTACACACACACACAAAAAAAAAACTTACACACACACAAATATTTACACACACTCAAAAACTTACACACACACATAAAAAAAAACTTACAAACACACAAAAAACTTAGACACTCAAAAAACTTACACACACAAAAAACTTACACACACACAAAAACTCGTTGGTCCATCACAGTCCAAAAGCAGTCCATCACCTCGTTCTACGATTCACTTTACGAGCGTCAATGCACCACTGTCGACTATGAATTTGCCAAGAGGGTTTGGGCTAAGGGAGGGCGTAAAAATGGGTGGGATTATTGTAGATTACACATGGCAAGTGATGTATTGACGTTGCTGGATATTGTGTGTAAGAACACGGACAAAATCAATGGGGAATTTGGGTTGGATTTAGGTTATTATTTTTCCACTCCTCATGTGGCGATGGATTTAATTCTTAAAATCAGTAAAGAGGAAATAAGCTTGATCACCGACGTGGATCAACATCTATTTGTAGAGAGATCAATGAGGGGAGGGTATGTTTTTCATGGAGATCGTATCCTTGAAACTGATCCGACTGGACAAGACACACCGGTGTAAAGTCGGATGCAGTTTTCTTAGATATGAACTCCCTCTATCCGTCGGCAATGTCTCACTACTCTTTGCCGTGTGGAAATTATAAATGGCTTAACGATCCTTGTGCTTCAGATTTCCCCAACATTGCCAATGTTGAGGAGAATGGACCGCGGGGATAATTTTTTGAAATCGATGGTGAAATACCCGTGGAGCATCATGACTCGGTGAAGGATTTTGTTTTCCGGTGCATAAACAGAGCGGTGACTAGGGACTCTTTGAGTCCATACAATATTTCTAAGGTAGAGGATGGTGGTGTGCACTGGACACCTTCAAAACAAAAACTTATCGCCGACCTTCATCCGAAAGAGAAAATATCGTTGTACATCACGTTCTTTTGCGGTGGATGGTAACAAACGGTTTCAACGTCACAAGGGTACATAGAGCCCTCCAATTTGACCAAAAACCCTATTTGAAAACGTTTATTGACACTTTTGTCAATAAACGTTCCGAAGCGAAAACGAAGGTTGAAAAGGAAATCTTTAAACTCAGTTTGAACTCAGCCTTCGGTAAAATGTGCGACAGTGTACGTAATCGAAGTCGTTGTGACGTTGTGACTGACCCAAAAGAATGTGCTCAAATCGTCGCCGATCCAAACTTCACATCATTCACCATCATAGACCCGAATATGGTCCTCTTAAATAGAAAAAAAAAGAAATGTAATTCTAAATAAAAATATTGCAGCTGCCAGTGCAATAACCGAAATATCAAAATAAGTCATGTTGTCATTCTATTACGATGTGTGTAGGCGCCAATGGCCGGGGGAGGGAGAAGTTCAAGTATATTATGGGGATACCGATTCACTTTTGCTAAAAGTTAGAACCGCGAATTTATTGGAAAATTTGGAAAAAGGCGCACACATTAGCTCTCGAATGGACTTTACCAATTGGGACGAGTCCATTTACCCGGAGTTAGTGAAGCGTCAGGCCCCAAATCAGTTATTAATGTTAAAATCAGAGACGGGAAGTGACTTGATTTCCAGTGGTGTGCTTGCAGGTCCGAAGGTGTACTGTGTGCAAACACACAACGAGGTAATCAAAAAAGTCTGCAAAGGGGTGCCTAGACACTACGTGAATAAGAATTTCGACATGAATGTATATAGAAACTGTGTGGAAAATAGTATAGTTCCAAGGGCGAAGGTCATGGCGATTCGATCTTTAAAATTTAAAAACCACATGGTTTTAGTTGATAAAATAGTCATGTGTCCCGTGTCGGATAAAGTCTATGTGTATGCGGATGGTGTGAAGGTGCTACCACATGGACATTATCTAACTTCTGACCGAAGTGTATGTCGAGATTATAGACATCGCCTCGGTCGGGAAAAAAATTCAATAGTAAATGGTTGGGTGGTGGGATTCTTTTTTTTAATAGCTATTTTTTCCCTATTCAGCATTAGTTTTTTTTTCACAACTCAGCAGTTGTTTTTATAGCAAGGTAGAGTCGTATGTTTTTTTTTTGTAAATAAAAAAGTGTTCAATTGTTTTTTGGCCCCGCACCCGAGGCCGGCCCGGGGGGGGGGGGGGTTACCGGCCTTTGGCCGGCCGCCGCCAGCGGCCGCCGCGCCCTTCCAGGGGGGGACCCCTTTTTCCAATTGTGATAAGTGTTTTTTTAGTTTTTTTTATTGAATTTATTACATGATAGTGTCTTTTTCATGTTTTTTTTTATGTGTGTGTGTATTAAATGAAAGATGTAGTATTTTTTTGTAGGGATGTTTTTATTCTGTAAATAAAAACATGTATCATTCTTTAAAAATGTTTTCTTGTTCTTCTCGAATCTGATTGGGGAAATTACTTTTATTATTTATTGAAGGGAATGATGCAATCTACAGTCAGTTGTGTTTTGACATCAATGCAAGCTATGTATCAATTTAAAACTCCCTTTAGATCGTTTCTCTGCGGACCATCAATGTCCGGCAAAACGAAACTTTTAACAAAAATAATTCAAAATCGTGATAAAATATTTTTAGAAAATCCAACTAAAATTTACTATTGCTACAGTGTTTAGCAAGAATCCTATAATAGAATAAAAAACTATTGCCCCAGACATGAAATTCATACATGGACTTGACACAACAGTATTGAATCAAACTCTTGGTTGATTATTGACGATCTGGCTGAGACCATTGAAGAATGGTCTCAGGAGATGATACAATTGTTCACTGTCCGATCTCATCATCAACGGATCTCCGTAACTCTAGTTCTACACAATCTGTTTCAGCAGAGCAAGTGTATGAGAACACTTGCTTTGAATTGCACCTACTATATCATCTACAGGGTTGTTCGTGATTCCAGTTCCCTCATAACGTTAAACAGACAGGTGTATCCGGGTGAACCGAAATTCCTACTCTCGGCCTACAATCAGGCTACCAACAAACCCTACGGATATATTCTATTGGACCTGAATCAGAACACACCCGAGGATCTGCGTGTAGTCACCGATATTTTTGACAATGAAATTACTGTATATCTGCCGTGTGAAAAGTAAAAAAGGTCGTTAGTTGCAATCATGACACTGAAAAAACTACACGAACATCGACATTTATTCACCGTCCTACGTAGTTCAAAACCACGACTTAGGAAGGCCATACTCAAACATGGTGTCGACAGATAATTCATTAATCTCGTATCTGAACTTTGTTTAAATCTAACTGAAGGCAATGTTCAACTGCCAGAAGGTGTTAAGCAATAGACAAAGCAACATCGTTCCCTTGTACGCTCCCTAGCAGTAGCGGCAAGCAAAAATAAAGGAAACCATTTTAAAAGAAAACGACTTCTTCAAGCGGGTGGTAACTTCTTTACACTTTTAATGCCAATCATTGCAGGACTTGTAAACAGTTTTCTCTAGAGAGAGAATGGCCAAACCCTATAAATTGACTCCAATTGAACTCGCCCTTTCGCCAAAGGAACATTTCGAGGACAATCTCAATAAATTCATTAACAATGAGACAATTGCCGACGATGCAAAATAAATTCTGCTTCAAAATGCACTTTGCCGAGTGGACAAACACAAACCCTATCGTGAGAGACCCCTCAAAGTAAATGTCATTGATCACAATAAGGAAATGACTCCATCATCATCATCATCAACAACGATAATACCAAAAGAAGAAGAAGATTTGTCTAAAGTTATGACAAGTGTTGCAGATCTAATGCAACATTCCTATCGTGAACAGTGTAAAAGACTCTTGACATATCTCAATGACAGTGAACATGTTCAAATAGATGCTAATGGGAAGCAAGTTGTAATCCATGGCAAGACTTATATTCTACTTGATTTATTATCAGATTTGGTCACGAATCGTAAGACTTATATCATTTGACAGTCACCTGCATACATTTTTAAACTCATCAAACTTTCCCAAAAGCCTTATTGCAAATAAACATATATTTTAAAACGATTAAAGGAATTTAGTTAAATATCAAAAGATGTTTTTAAATCATTTTCGGAAAATACTAGCACACCAAGTGGAAATGATTTGACAAGAGTTATGAGTGGGGGAGTCAAGCGAAGACGTCTTAATATCACTGCATCCCCCTCACCATCACCTGTTAGTATGCAAATGGCCAGTGGACACTTCCCTATGTGTTTACGTTCAAAATGGATGAAGCATTGAAACATGTTTATGAGAATATTGGTGCAGTGGGAAGTTTAAGTTCACCCACCACACTTGCTCAAGTCACTGGACTTGAAAAGAATCGGGCGGTGGTAGAGTATCTACAGAATGAATCAAGTTACACTCTACATCGTAATCGTAGAGTTCGTGGTAATCACTATCGAAAAACTAAAGCCTTTTTCCCATTACAAATACTACAAGCAGATCTTTTGACTCTGGATGAGATTCAACGACGTCACAATCATCCATACAAGTACATTCTACTTGCAATCAGTGTTTTTAGTCGCTATGCATATGCCGTTCCACTGCGGTCAAAGAGCGGCGATGAAGTTGCTAAGGCTCTTGAAATCATCCTTGAACAGGATTGCTATAAGAAGATTCAAACGGATCGGGGTAGTGAATTTGTTAATCCCCATGTAAAGAAGGTTCTACTGAAATATAATACAATCCTCTATCATAGTCATAGTCCAATAAAGGCAGCATTGGCCGAACGGCTGATAAGAACTATTCGACTTTTAATTTCTAGATATTACACTTTAAAAAATACTGCTGCTTTTATTCATGATTTGGATAAAATCATGTTGATTTATAATCAACGTCCACATCGATCCCTGTCCAACTCAACCCTAAAAGAAGTTCATCATGATGTCAATACATTTCACACTTTTCTTAAACAGTATTCCAATGGTAGTGGTGTTGGTAATGAGAAGAAAAAGAAGAAATTCAATGTTGGTGATACTGTTTGAATCAATCGAACTACTAATGTTTTTGAAAAGGGGAATTACTTATGGTCCACTGAACTTTTTGAAGTCTCCAAACTCTTGGACACTACACCCAGAACGCATCGTCTACGTGACATGAAAGATGATGAGATTCTTGGCTGCTTTTATGATTATGAATTAAAAAAAGTTAAAAACACCGGAATCTATCAGATTGAAAAGATATTAAAGACTCGTACTCACAGGGGCATGAAACAGTTGCTTGTTCGTTGGCTAGGATACAACTCTGATTTGATTCTTGGATCAGTGTTGAAGATATTGACGAAGCCCAATGATTTTTATGTAACGTTTATGTCCAATGTCTCCGATCCTCTCTACAATGATTTGAATAAAACTAGTGATTTTTGGACGAAACTCTCCCCCGCCATCAAATTCGATGATGGAAAGTATGAAGTGGCTCTTGTCGACTGCATTCTCAAAAATACCTATGATATTCTGAGAAAGGATCGTGTGTATGGGATAAAAGTTATACCATTCGATTGGTCACTCTTTGTCGATTATGAATGGGATGAAGCACTTAAATCTTGTGAATATCCTGATGTTACATTGAGATATAAAGAATATGATACTATGACGGATTTGTGTCGTGCAATCAATAGAAAAATCTCATATCGTAGAAATGGTACCTTCCATTTTAATTATTCAATGGAACATGATAGGATTTACATTACCTCATCTGTTGACACTGAAATGATTCATCTCAATGATAATCTGAGAGATGTTTCTTGGCTTTAAACATAATATGATCAATGGGAAAAACGCAGGCACTGTTAGTGGGATGGATCAAGTTATTTTTGCTGATTATCCCCCTGGTCTCGCCCGGAATCTTGCATTTTTCTTTATGCATCGTTTGTGGAAACATCGAGAGTTGGTAAGTCAAATGTCCCCCTCCTACGTGTTCTTGAACGAAAAACAACCCATGAACATGTTCATCACTATAATATACAGCATCTTCAGTATGTTCCTGTAAACACTTCGTATTTGGAACTCTGTCAGTTAACACTAAAAAGTGAATTAGGTGATCCTCTAGCAATAACAAAAGGTTTGGCCGTGATTACATGTCATTTTCGACCCATTCGGATACAACAAAATGGCTAATAGAAAAAATATATTTGTATGCCCTGATATTGATAGCTATATTACTGCTCTCCAACCACGGCAGTTGGGTCATGGAATGGACTATTATAAAGGCCGTTCGTCAATGTCGGGCTATGGTCTTGGCAGTTGGTTTGCTAAGCTGTTTCGCTCTGCAATACCGCAGGCTAAAAATATATTGCGCCGGTTGCTGCAAATTTTGCATCCTCTACGCTACACAATTGGGGGGGATGGTAAAGATTTTAAAGAAAGTGTTTCAAAAAATCTCAGGTCCAGCGCACGATCCCTTGGCGAGCAATTGAAACAAAGTAGAAAAGGTTTTAAAAGGAGGAGAAACATCTCTTCACTCATCAGTCTCTACCCAGGTCAGAAGCGAAAGACATCATCACTCTTGTCAAAGAAAAGTAAGAAAAAGAAACCAAGAAGAAAAATTGTTAGATTGAAAAGGGATTTCTTTTCCTAGATGGCATATCTACCTCACAAGGAATCTCATCCCACTGTCACCACGTCTCTAAATCTTTTCAATGCAGAAAGTGTTGATGTCAGTGTAAAACACGGGTATTATGAACAATTTTATCCACAGCAACCCCTCTCTGAAAATATACATTTTCAAGTTTATTCCAATGAAGACTACTTCATAGATTTATCATCCACATTTATCGATTTAAAAGTTGTGGTAAGGAAAAAGTCTGACAATTCACCTCCCTCCAACGTCGATGGACTATGCTATGAAAATGGTATACAACACAATTAATTTAAACAAATATATGTACATAAATGGAACATTGGTGAGCACTAGCAACAATCTATCAAACTATGCTAGTTACATACAATTTATGTTGATGACTCCAATGGCCTATAAGAAATTGAGATGTCTGCCAATGGGCTATGGCTATAGATCAGATGCTGATACTGACGGTGAATTCACTTGGGCAGTGAGCAAGGAGTATCATTTAGTTGGTAGACTAAATCATGAAATATTCAATATATCCCAATGGATACCCCCCCAATGTTAAAATTGATATAAAGCTACAACTTGCACCGTCCAATTTAATTATTGAGAAAAACACTTGATGCAGCACCCGATGCTAATGTCAATCTCACTTGGGCAATACTTCATGTGCGAAAACAACAGGTTATGAGTTCTGTCGCTTTGGCAGTTGAAAAACTAGGAGCCTCTGGAAATAATATAAACTGCTCGTTCCTCACACAATCGCCAATCAACGTCATATTGCCACTGGATCAAGTACCTACACCGATTCTTCATTTATCAATGGTGAAATTCCATCGAAACTTGCCTTGGCTTTTGTAAAAAATGCCAGTGTCATAGGATCGTGGACACGCTCTCCACATGAATTGGAATTATTTGGACTTTCCTCCCTTGTATGTAAAGTAAATGGAATTCCTCTCTACAATTTATCCTTTGATAAATCCTATAGGACCCTATATGAAAATGGTATTACCGATTCAATGTTCGCAAAAAGTCATGGTATCATTGTTTTGGACTTGTCTGGTACTCAAGATATGAGTATTGTCCGAACGGGTACTGTACGTTTAGAGTGTACCTTTGACAAACCATAGACAGAAAGTGTAACATTAATCTCACTCAATCAATTTGAAACCAATTGGGAAATTACCCCCGATGGTAGTGTTCTTTTAGACTTGGCACCATGAATACCAATCAAATAATCGATGTATTTAACATGGATCCTTTTATGTCCAAATACAAATCCTATTGTATACCCTCAGATTTCCTTGATTATATTCATAGTGTTAACAAAACCATTATCGTTGTTAATAGTAGTCCTTCGACTGTGCAGACGGGTCATTGGCTATGCATCTATCAAACAACAAAGAATATAGAATTTTTTGATCCTCTTGGTCTATCATATGCATTCTACACACCACACATCAAAAACTACCTTGAAGGAAGTGGGAAGACAATTATTCAAAATCGGATGCGAGTACAAGATTTACCGACCAAAATCTGTGGTTTTCATGCATTACTTTATTTCATTTTTCGATGTCGTGACTATACTTTCACTGAATTTCTCAACATTTATGTACACAGTCCACGTTTGGATGACTTTCTAGTAGAAAATACCCTCTCAGATCTGTACAGTATTGATTTCAGTGCCCTAAGAATAAAGTGTTTTAAAAATGTATGTGGATTTGTTTATTAATAAAATATATATATGCACTATAAAAAAGTCTATTGTCTTCATTTGTTTAGATTTCTTCTTCTTCATAGTCATTTAGATTGTCACCATCATAGTCATCGTCATCGACAACGATTAGTGGTTGCAGGTCATTGGGATTCAACTTGTACTGATCCTGGCATGCAAAGTCAGGGTCACATTTTCCACAATATATTGTAACTTCATTTTTATTAAATCTTCTTGAGAAGTCAATGATACTATTAAGATTCATATTGAAAAATTCACCTGTTTCTATCTGATTATTTGAAGTAATGTCGCACACAATATTCTCATATGAAGAATCACTTTCTGTCACAGCCAAATAAAAATCGCTATGTTTATAATCATTACTTGCATTGTCCTCACAACGATGACGCAGGAACCATACTCTCTTCATGTTTTTACAATTGAAACGTGCTCCAAATTCTTCTTCCCAATACAATTTAAAGCTGCGACGATACCAATCCCTTAGAAATAAACTGAAGTCACGTTTAGGGTTTTTTCCAATCATACCAGGGTAAGTATTTTCCCACTGGTCACACTTATCAAATGACAATTGGAGCAGAGATATCCATTAGGATGAGAGTCACAAGTCTCTTCAAGACAGGTATTACAATCCTTAATTTGTACAGCATATCCTTTATGCAATTTAAACGGATTGCATAGTCTACACTTTTCATTATAGTCGTCAACCGTTGTACAGTTCTCACATGAAGACCAGCTGCCCAATGTATATAAACATAGTGAACATGTATGATACATTTTTTCGATGTTGTCCGTCTCACTGCCAGAAAGAAACTGACCCAAAATCAATAGAAAAATTACATTGTCTTCTAGAAGGAGGAGGAATCGAATATCGTCACAAAAACTTATTTCCTACTGTTTTCAAGACTGAATTTCTAGGTAGTGGTTAAAAGCAGAATCACAATGTCATTTTGCTTCGTTTCAATTAATATATCAATAAATTGAGTAAATGCATTTGATTCACAACGCATAAGCTTCATACAATAATCCAAAGATGGGGAATCAGATCCCATTATACTGTTAAGTATTTCTAGAGAAAATATTTTCCGTTGAAGAGATAATTCCAAAAAGTCATCATCTAACACTAAAAATTTTTCCAAATTGACTAGATTCCGTAAGATCTTCTGTTTCTCAAATCCAATCATTCTTGATACTCCCACTACCAACTATAGACTAAAATAACAATTGCAAGTTTCTACTTTTTGCACAATCTCAATACCTATTGAACACACCACCACCCACCATAGAGAGAGAGATAGTGGAGTAAACGATCATCTAGAGTGTCTAATCAAAAAAAAAAAACATTAAAAAAAGAAAACATTTTTATTGACAGAAATGTAATAAAAGAATATATTTTCACTCTCTTTGCGTTAGGTGAGTCAATCCATTTTGCTCAATGTGCTTCATAATAGCATTCAACCCATGCTGTAGTCGTGATAAATACATTATATTCACTTTTGCGGCAAAGCATAATTGTTCATCTGACTTAAATTTACTCAATGATATAACGTATCTACCAAACCTCTCATCCCACTCAAATGTTAGTCGGGAATCCTTTCCAATTTCAACTGCTACGTTGGGGGCCCTTGTCTTCACAACATCACTGTCAGCTCCTTCGAGGTGTAATAGTGTGAAACAACTCATTTTCACAATATTTGAACGTTTATTTCTCCAATTTGAAATAATGTAAACTAATCAAATTCAACTTATTGACTGAGATACTAACTCGGTATCGGACTTTTTATATCCACGCTCAATGTCAGAGTGAACGAATCACCATACCATGAAAACACTCACGACTTTTAACAGAAACATGATATTTAACTCCAAAACCATGGTTTCGTGAACAGCACGAATTTTCATGGTAGGCTGAATCTGATCATTGTACTGTCTGCTTGTATGGCGGGAGTACTGCCCGCTTGAAACTGTTATAGCTACACCTGCCTGCTCTCTTTAATTGATACAGTAATTTGCTACCACCCCCGTACCTATCGTTACAGCTACATGGGGGGACTGCCCGCTTGTATATATTATAGCTACACCTGCCCGCTCTCTTTAATTGATACAGTTATTTGCTACCTGTCTCGTTGAACAGATTGACACAGTAATTTGCTACCACCACCCCCGTACCTATCGTTATAGCTACACTACTGCCAGTCTCAAGGCTATTACCACGAGGGGCGCCATTCCTTAAGGGCCTGCAACAAGCAGGTTTCAACCCTAATTCCTAGAATTTCTGGATGTGGCTTCTAACCCCCCTTAATCCTCTCTGTAGGGAGAAATAAGGTGGAAAAGAATCTTTCGAGCTCTCGAGAGATGAGTTACTAATCTAAAAGTTACTAAAAAAAAAGCAACTGCAGGCACTAAAGTCCTGCATATGAAGTCAGATGATTGTTGAAATGCAGCTATGCATAATAAATAGGACATACCTGCCACACACCAACTACTGCATTGGCAATGAGAATCAGAAGAATAACAAAGGTTCTACATAGGCGGTCAACTGTTCAGCTTCATCTTCATCTTCATGTTCTTTAAACAATGCAAGCACCTATAAATAAAAAATAAATGTAACCAAATATTTAAAACTACTTTTCTCTATTTACAAGAAAACTTCATAGGGTCAAAAGGATAATGCTCTCATAAAGCTTTAGTCATACAACTTGCCAATGTTTTATCCATAGTCTTTGAGACGAAGCATTCAGAATTATTTCTAGCAATTTCTACTGGAAATATTCTTTAAAGTACTATTTCCACTTGCAAACGTATTGTTCCATATTGGAACATAAGCCACCATTTGCATTAACTTTTGTTTTCATGATCTTTGTTAGACGTACAAAGTAAATCAAAGATCCGTTAGCCATTCGCCCACTTTCATCACTATGTTTTACGTTTCAATTAAACCTTCGCTCCAAGGAAATGCAAGATGGCTTTGATAGAAAAATATCCTTGGAAAGAATTCCAAATGGGCGTAAATCAAGTAATCGGTTCTAGACGTGTCTTCGTATGATGGAAGCGAGCTGTGTGCCTACGCATTTGACCAGTCACATTGAGAAATTAATAGGCAAGGAGAGAAAAAGCTATTAATATATGCTATATGTAAACCAGTTCAAGGTTTCAGTATCAAAGTAATTTATCAACTTCTTAATTTTACACAATCACAAGGATGTTCTCTAAAATACGGATTAATACAAATTAACAAAAAAAGAAGCATGTCATTGAATATATAATAATTATTAAGCCAATTTGGCTAAATTTACGATATATTTAAGAACATTTTCCAAACTGAAGGGGATAAACCAGGGCACACAATTGCTGAAATCTCCTCTACCATAAGACTGGCACACTAAAAACGCAGTGAATCTTCTTTTTTAAATTGCCCTACTCTTCCTTTTGTGTACTTTATCACACTGATCTCTACACGCTCTGTATTTAAGGTTCATTGAACCAAGTTTCATTTTGAGTTTTGAAGAAAAAATACAGCAAAATACACTACACGATATCCATCCAACATAAAACGTATTCCAGCAGACTTTTTTTAATATAAAAACTCTCAAGAATCTTCACATCAGTTTTTCATAAACTACACCATTTGTACCGATTGGGATGCCAAATTTAAATTGAATGGGCTTTCTCTATGCAAAATCGGATACATTGATACCATTGTGGGCTTCTTTAAAGTATCATTCTATCCTTTAAAGTAGCAAAACACTAATCTGGGTAATGAACATTTCAAAAATCTGACTAACCAAAGCTATAGAAATACGAACCTCTGTTTTGCAGGAACAAATTGAGCAAAAGCTCGGTAACCAATTTAGAATGTTACAAGACAGATGGTTACAAAGTAGCCGGAAATGGAGTCAGCTATCAAAAGCTATACTGTCCGAAAATACCAGGAGACACAAAAAAATGGAAAAGTTTTAACAATCCAATAAAATTAATTACTATCTCCATAAATAGTCCAATTATCCATGTACATGTATATAGATAAAATCAAACCCTAGGACCATCGATCTAACAAAAAATGGCCAATTTTAAGGTTTGGATAACTATTAATAAGGTGTTTTTCTTCCATCATTCTTGGTTTTATTGAATTGTTTCAAAATTTCCCAGTTTTATTGCATGGCCCTGTATAAGGAACAGTATTGATTCTTTTGACAATACCATTGGGCCATTTGAAACCCTACTTTGGGAAAATGATCAAAAGCTATAGAGCCCCTGGGCTAGATCCTTTCAATCTGGAATTTCAACCAAGATTAAATTAAAAAACACGAAAATACTAAGGAATGTTATAACTCCAAATTCCAATGCATCTTTGCGGTATCCATTGTTTATAATATTATCACTTTTACATATAAAAGTCATATCTGACATGGTAGTACTTCTGAAATAATTGTCAGTAAACCGCTGCCTAAGCTGTTTTCATGGCGAGGATCAGCACCACAACTTATGACCAATCACACTTTTATTCTCCTAATCTAAATTGTCCTGCTGGTCTCCCTTTGAGAACACCTTAGCAAACGTTTTTTGGCAATCGTCTTAGGAGCTATCAAACGATAGATACGACCTTTAAACGTGACAGCAACGATGCATCCTTATTTTTAGGCCCGAGACAGACTTGGCCTCTTTTAGGGGTGTATAGGATAATATTACGACGGACACATTGGGCAGTAAAAAAAAGCTCGGTAAAACAATTATCAACTGTAGCAATTCAGCCGTTCATTGTCACTACAATAATCAAACAGCAGAATAAACAGTCTTTATTTTAACACCTACACCCAGATGGTGACCTATGGAACTAAATGGAAGCGGACACACTCGGCGTTTTTTTTTTTTTTACCGCTGACGACTGCTGATGAGATTGTGTTTGCAGAGGGTATATATATATATTATATATATATATATATATATATATATATATATATATATATATATATATATATATATATATATATATATATATATATATATATATATATATATATATATATATATATATACATATATATATTTAGATATATATATATATATATATATATATATATATATATATATATATATATATATATATATATATATATATATATTATATAGTATATATATATATATATATATATATATATATATATATATAAACTAATTCTGGCAGTCATAAATGAATTTCTTCTTCTGGGAAGGGAAAGGGCAATTGAAAAAAATCTGTATTATTTGATTAGGAAGTTTGAGGTGTCAGCAGTTTGGGCCCAAATTAGCCCTACCTTTGACCCTAAAAAAAAAAAAATCAAAGCTTATTTATCATAATATACAAAAAAATGAGCACTAATAAAATTTATGTGCCCTAAGCTAAATACAATATTAACAAATATTCGAATTTATTTACATAAGAAAATGTCTACCGATTGGTTTTTAGAACAGCTTTTAGTTTAACTGATCCACTCTCCCAATGGCTGTAAGTGTAGTAAATCATGCGAACATAGGGGGTATACAACGTGCTTTTCAACGTGTAGAGGGGGCAAATTTGTGGGTTTTTTCAGCAATTTTCAAAGAAAATACAATTTTCAATTAATAAATTATGATTTATTAATGATCTATTATGGGATATCAGATCTATTATGATCGACTGATGTTGCGACGGTAGAATATTTACCGCCCAGTGTGTCCGCGCTAGAGTAGTAACGGCAAAGAAAACGCTCAGTAAAAAACACCAAGTGTGCCTCGGGCCTTAGGGTACCCATCATCATTTTTGGCATCCACATCTACGACTATATTGATAAATCTACATATAAGAGGTTCAATTACACCTTAACTCTTTAGTCCTCGTAATCAGAATTTTTTTTAGTATTTGAACAAGAAAAGTACAATTTATTCTGAACCAAACATGTTTTTCAGAGAGACAATATGAGCTTTTAAGCCAGTTACATTATCGACGGTCATCTTTGCTCACGTGAGTGAAAATGGATATCTTGCTCTTTTTTTCTTAATTTTAACCGAATAATGAAGCCAAACACTTTTCTTTTTTTTCAAACCAAGCGTTCTTAAAAATGGGTACATGTACAAATTATTGATATTCGCATTTAATTTTATCAGAGGGGGGATCTGTCACTAAAAAGTAATTTTGATTAAAAATCTAGGCAGTAACTGCTTCCTCCCCAATTGACACCCACTGAACCTTGGAACTTTGTGTAAGAGGGAGAGAGATATTCACCAAAGGCAGGGTTCGGACAGGTCGGTTCGTTTCAAATTATAGGCTCTGTCCTATTTTTATAGGAATTCCCGGGCCCAAATATAGGCCAAATATAGGATCCGGAAGTCCTCGGGATCAGATATGTGGTAGATGGCGTGGGATGCCTGGTCACATAAATTCGTCATTTCCCGAGTTTTTGCATTCATTTATTTTTTTTAATTTTTTTTATTTCAAATACAAACTGCACAAATAGTAAAAAACAGTAAAAAATCAGATAAACATACTGTGCCAACGATTGACTGATACAGGTAAAATATTTGGAACCACTCTTGCTGCTTCTTGGGCATCAATTTCGATATGAGATCAGTTTTTCTCTTTGCAAGAGACTGCTCCATTCTCGCAGATTCCACCATCTACTCTCTTTCACTTGTTCTGGACTTCACAGCTCCTTCGAGCAAAGAAAAACAGCTAGGGCAGTGTCTATGAAACTCTTGGACTCGGCAGCCTTCTTCATTCTGTCGGTCGCTTCCTGAAGTAAAGTATCTGCTACAGTTCTCTTTTCTTGCTCTGATGCTCCAAGTTTTTTCCTTTTGCTTTCCAGGTCTTCTATTTCTTTCTTTTTGTCGTAGACCTCCTGCAACTTCCGCTTGCTGTCCTCTTCGATAGCTGCTTTCTCCTCCTCGGATAGCTCTTCTTTTTTCTTTTATCCAGATATTGTTGATACCGAGACCGTGCGGAACGTGCAAGATTCAACAGCTCTTTTGTAATAACAAACCGTTCTGGTAGTCGCTCGTGTTAGTCATTTTTAGTAAAGTATTATCTTAAACCCTTATGCGAGCACTGATTGAACATACTTTCAATGTTTACATTGAGATTTTCCATGAGGAAAATAGTAACTAATACGACTTTTTCACAGCACACTTATAATTAAAACGTATCTACATGTTCAGGACAAAGTGGTGCATTTATAGCAATACAAGACAACAGTCCGTGCTACAGAATAAGATACAAAACGACTCGAAATTCAGCTCAATACGATCACTCATCCCGTGTTTCAAAATAGATTTCAGACCGAAAAAATTTATCCCCCGATTTACATTTACGAAAAACCTTAGTTTTTTTTTTTCCAAATAATACAGATAAACAGGTTATGACATGCTCGAATATTTATGAGCTCTAATCAAATTTGGGAAGTTTGAGATTATTATGGGAAATTTATAAAATTCAATACAATAAAAGAAAGAGGCCGTAATCTGAAAAGTGGTGTCAATTGAAGAGGGAGTGGGTTCGTTTTATTTGCCCCTTCCTAAATCAATAAAAAAAACGCCTTTTTTTAAGGTATTTTGTTTATTGAGGTACCCTGCTTTGTATTTTGGTTGAAAAAAAAATCGAAAAAAAAACACCCCATAAATTTTGAAAAGTACATTGCCCCTCCCCCTAAACATTACCGTGCGCTGGAACTACTTAACAAAAAAAAAAAAAAAAACTCATCTTTCGTCTCTAGACATGACCCTCCCCAAAAAAATATACGGCCTTTAAGCCTCTATTTTGGTATTTGGAAACAAGTCCCCTTCCCTCCAAATTGAAAAATACATGTTTGACTTGGATGTAATGGCCGACAGAAATTTGTATAAAGGAGCAAAAAAAAAGTCATAAATATAAACTCCAACACAAATCTTTACAACGAATTATTTGGCCGATAAACACTTTTTCTCTCAGATCAAATAATAATTACTGATTCATAGACAAAACAAAAGAACAAAATGTAAAATAAAAACATATGAAAACCATGGCTTGTGAAGAAGTGCCACTACCATATAAAAAAAAGAACATAACGAGACGAGTAACCAGCTTGTCGTCCAACCTTGCTGCAACAGGGATCGATCCCTGGGCCCCTTATTGTCAGAGTATCAATCAACTGTCCTACCATAGGGTGATATGCTGGAAACAAGGCTGGAGATTTCAACTTTAATTATTGACCAAATATTATGATTAGGTGATTATCCAAACTTGCATAAAAACTTACTTTCAAAATAATTTGTGAGATGTCAATTACAATAATTAAACGTAAAAATTAAATAGTAAACATTTCGTTAACCGAAAGAAGGCATTATATTTATTTCCCTTTAAGTTACCTGCAGCAATATATGGTCACCAAAACCATAAACTGATCTAATAGCAATATTTTGACATATCTAAATGGAGTGAAGTAAAGGTGTGGAACTAAACAGACGAAGAGTACAAAATGTAAGGGTAATTAAATCTTAGACTCTCCAATTCCATAAGTTTGTTTAAGCTATTGATCTTATTTTCAGCTTTACATGCGTAACCAACAAACTATTTCTGATTTTGAACAGCCAACGATAGGTCTAGATGGAAAAAAGAGGAGAGACAATCTTACCTTGCTCTCGGTCTAGTAAAATATAATAGTTATTACCGTCATACAATTATGAAACCAGATAAAGCCCATATTTTGTCAAATAAGTCAGTTTCAATTTTATCTGTTTACAAAGTTTATTGGTCCTATTTACTGCTTTAAAGGTGTATACAATAAAGTAACTTTGATCTTGATAAAAAAAAACAATTGGCAAAGCAGAAAAAAAGGTAACAGACAATTTGATCTTGTTCTCGTAAATTGTACAAGTGTCCTAAGACTCGAACAGTTATTTTTGGTTCTTTTGATCCTGGTAATTAAGAACTGTTCATATATTCATAATTAGTCATTTTGCCAGTGTGTTACAGAGCTGGTTACTTTATGTAGTAACCTGTTGTGTAACCTTAAGTTCTGTTCACTTGAACGGTCAACAGAGGGGTAATAATTGAAGCGGATAGCATTACATGATAATCTTCAGAATGTTTTTACAAATCATTATCATTTTTTTTTTATAATATGATTTACAACAAAAAGTTCCACCATTTTTCTTTTCAAAACGCAAACAGAATTAAATTATCTCAGGGAAAGTAAAAGATATTCTATATTTAGCCCACAGATTTAAAATGCACGGTTTCTCTGGAGTGCGACATGCAATCAAGCGGAACAAGTTCAATAATCTACTCAGTTAGGTAGCAAGTTCAGAATCAATGGAGAGCACTGAGCACCTTAACTGAAAAATTTACTATTTAAAAAGAGACACCTGGATTTCAATATGTTAATCAAACATGCTGTATTTCTAGTCTTTAGCGATGATTTCTGAAATATTCCAAAAAAGGGGTATGTTTACAGAGTAGAATCATAAGGCCTCGGGAAATCTGTCCTCCATTCGTTAGAGTATGTTCAAAGAAACTGAAGGAACAGCAACAAGCCGTTTGTGTTAGCAAAGTCTAGAAGGGATATATAACAGTTACATCCTTGTTCAGCCCTAGTCGAACATTATACTTCTTCCTAACGACAAAGGTCTATAAACAACAAGGACAGGTTCTTTCAATTCTTTTGTATTCTGGCTGTAACACTACTTCTTTGTTAGAAGGGAAACGTTTGGGAGAAGTCTGTCATCTGGACTACTGTCTACGAGAGACAAGACAAAAACCAGAAAATCTAAACTCAATCTCTTTATGAGGGTCTGCATAATCAGTGTAAAGATCTTTATCAAAATTGAGGATTTAAGAAGGGAAGTTGGAATAGCTAGGCAAGTTCCAGAAGTTTTTTTAAGGGAGCTAAGAAGTAGAGAACTAAGTACCATTTTTGTTGATGCCCTAGGAATTCCCATACCATTTGCTTGATGCTCTACACCTTTTCAAAGAGTCAGTACTCCCTCACATGGTATACACTACAGTTTCACGTGCACATTGTAAAAAGCGACCGAACCTATAAAGTGGTCACACACGTTTTGAGAGTATATCAAAATTGTATAAGACAATCAGACTGGTTTTAACTATTGATTGAAAGTACACATGGAATTTCACAAGAATATTACAATCAGAATTATTTGATTGACATTTGCGAAAAGGGATAAGGGATTCGCGAATTGGACTGTACGAACGATTTTATTTGAATAATAGGGAAAAAAGAGCTAGATAACATTTGCGAATTGGATCGTATGAAGATGGAGAAAAAAAAAGGGTTAAAACTGATTAGCAGTTAAGGTAACCCCGAAGGGGTTGTTAACTCAGGCAATTTGTTATAAATTTGAGACAACATTAATCTATGAAAATGGTTAATGATGATAAAATGACATTGTGAGTTGACCTAGCTTTACCTCTCCGATGTGTTCTGTATAATACACAAGTGGTGTTTGAACAGTGATGTCAATTTAAAATAGGGTCTAACGTTATAATATACTAAAAAGTTGATACTAAGAGAGATGTAGATGGCAAGAAAAGAATTTTAATAATGAAATTCAGAACAAACCTTAGAAATCCTTGCAAATCAAGTAGTAAGGTGTATGTGAGTACGAACCATCAAGGATCCTAAGCACCAACGACCCTAACCAGCAGACATCAACCCCCCAAAGGTCCCCTATGCCCAAATTCGAAGGACGCCCCCACCAACTCCCCCCCCCCCCCCACTTTTTTTTGAATTTTTTTTGAATTTTTTTTAACTTTTTTTATTTATTTTTTTAACATGATACATTTTTTCAACTTTTTTTACATGTCTTCGAATGAGATGAAACATACTTAAAAAAATCATATTTAATATTTTCCAAACTCAAAATGAAATGGTATAGACATGAGAGTCATGACCTTTACTATTAGAAAAATAATGTTTGTAGTAGCACTTTTTTTATTGGACTAAAAATTTTTTTTTGGACGTATTTTTTACGTATCTTAAAATGACATAAAATATGCCTACGGCTCCAACAATTGTACTCTATGCTTGCTCAGAGACACGATGCGGCTTTCCCACTGATACTTTATGGCTGGTTATCGACACTATCTAGTTTATTGCATGTATTAAATCATTATTTTTCTACGCGATGGAACGACAAACACAAAAGTCATATCTTTAGAAAAAGTGAAGATGGAGCATTTTAATAAAGTGTGTTCACATAAGTATCAGAGTGATTAAATGCTTTATCAGCATCCTTTGTTAGATATCTCGGATAAAATCTAAGTATCAGAGTGATTAAATTCTATATCAACATCCCTTTCTCGGATACATGGGATAAAATTGTAAAATCTAAGTATCAGAGTGAATAAATGCTTTATCAACATCCTCTAAATGCATTATCAAAATCATTTGTCGGGTATATCGGATAAAATAGACAAAATCTAACTATCAGTTTGATTAAATTCTATATCAACAACCCTTTCTCGAATACATGAGATAAAATTTAAAAAATCTAAGCGTCAGAGTGAATAATTTTTTTTATATCACTATCTATTGTCAGATACATCGAATATAATTGACAAAATCTAAGTATCAGAGTGAATAAATGCTTAATCAGCATTCTTTGTCGAATATATCAGATAAAAGTGACAAAATCTAAGTACCAGAGTGAATAAATGCATTATCAACATCATTTGTCGGATATGTCAGTTAAAATTGACATGTCGGATAAAATTGACAAAATCTAAGTATCGGATTGATTAAATTCTATATCAACAACCCTTTCTCGAATACATGGAATAAAATTTTAAAAATCTAAGCGTCAGAGTGAATAAATTTTTTTATATCACTATCTATTGTCAGATGCATCGAATATAATTGACAAAATCTAAGTATCAGAGTGAATAAATGCTTTATCAGCATTCTTTGTCGAATATATCAGATAAAAGTGACAAAATATAAGTACCAGAGTGAATAAATGCATATCAACATCATTTGTCGGATATGTCAGATAAAATTGACATGTCGGATAAAATTGACAAAATCTAAGTGTCAGAGTGAATAATTTTTTTTTCAACATCTTTTGTCAGATACATCGAATATAATTGACAAAATCTAAGTGTTAGAGTGAATAATTTTTTATCAACATCCTCTGTCAGATACATCGGATAAAATTGACAAAATCTAGTATCAGACTGAATAAATGCTTTATCAACATCATTGTCGGATATGTCGGACAAAATTTTTTTATCAAGGAAATATCTAAATGCGTTAAAGGTATAGTACGAATGGCTTGCCAAAAAAACACGAAAATATTCAGAATGAATAAATTCTTTATCACATCCGTTTGTTGGATGTCATTATGAAAAAATTGTAAGTGGGTAAGTAAGTAAGATAAAATTCTTTTTGAACAACATCTTTGATACACAGAGAATTTAATAAGAAAAATTATAAAAAAAAGTGAACAAATTCTTTATTAACATTCATTATCGATTGACAGTCCTTCAGAAAGACAATACAGCAAATTGACAAAATCTAAGTTTAAGAGTGAATTAAATTCATTATCAACATCCTTTGTCGGATATGTCGAAAAAATTGACAAAATCTAAGTGTTAAAGTGAATTTTTTTTTTTATCAACATCCTTTGCAGATACGTCAGATAAAATTGACAGAATCTAAGAGTGTCAGAGTGAATAAATTTTTTTTATCAACATCCTTTGTCAGATACATCAAATAAAATTGACAAAATCTAAATTTCAGAATGAATAAATGCTTTAACAACATCCTTTATCGGATATGTCGGATAAAATTGACAAAATCTAGTATCAGAGTGACTAAATTCTATATCAACATCCTTTTCTCGGATACATAGGATAAAATTGACAGAATCTAAGTGTCAGAGTGAATAAATTTTTTTATGAACATCCTTTGCCAGATACATCGAATAAAATTGACAAAATCTAAGTTTAAACAGCCAGAGTCGAATAAAATTTTATTTTGAATGATTTTTTTATCAACATCCTTTGTCGGAATATGTCGAAATGAATAAAATTGACAAAAAATTGACTAAGTATCAGAGTGAATATTTTTTTTTAACACATCCTTTGCCAGATACATCGAAATAAAATTGATAAAATATAAGTGTCAGAGTGAATAAATTTTTTTATCAACATCCTTTGTCAAATACATCAAATAAAAATGACAAAATCTAAATTTCAGATGAATAAATGCTTTAACAACATCCTTTATCGGATATGTCGGATAAAATTGACAAAATCTAAGTATCAGAGTGACTAAAATCTATATCAACATCCTTTTCTCGGATACATAGGATAAAATTGACAGAATCTAAGTGTCAGAGTGAATAATTTTTTTTTATGAACATCCTTTGCCAGATACATCGAATAAAATTGATAAAATCTAAGTGTCAGAGTGAATAATTATTTTTATCAACATCCTTTATCAGATACATAAATAAAATTGACAAAATCTAAGTATCAGAGTGAATAATTTTTTTATTAACGTTAGCATCCTTTGCCAGATACAGCGAATAAAATTGAAAAATATAAGTTTCAGAGTGAATAAATTTTTTTATCAACATCCTTTGTCAATACATCAAATAAAAATGACAAAATCTAAATTTCAGATGAATAAAGCTTTAACAAAATCCTTTGAATATGTCGGAAAAATTGACAAAATCTAAGAATCAGAGTGGACTAAAATCTTATCAACATCATTATCTCGGATACATATCCGGATAAAATTGACAAATCTAAGTGAAAGAGTGAATATTATTTTTTATGAACATCCTTTGCCAGATTTTATCGAATAAAATTGATAAAATATAAGTGTCAGAGTTGATAATTATTTATTATCAACATCCTTTAAGATACATAAAATAAAAGTTATTGACAAAATCTAAGTATCAGAGTGAATAATTTTTTTTTATCCATGTTATCTTACGTGCGCGCAAAGCTATAACCTAACCTATGGTTTTGATATTTCCGAGGTGCTTTCCCAACTGCGGCCATACTATAACCGAGTCTAACCTAAATCAACGTTTGAATAGTCTCAGATGGATCCCAAGTATTCGAATAAACTTGGATTTTGATATAGCATGTTTAATAAATCTGAGACTTTATTTTCTGTCAATTTTATCCGATAGCTGACAAATGTGATGTTGATGATAATTTATTTCAAGATGTATTGATATAGCATTTATTCACGCTGATACTTAGATTTTGTCAATTTTATCCCATGTATCTGAGAAAGGGATGTTGATATGGAATTTAATCACTCTGATACATAGAGATTTGTCAAGTTTATTCCATATTCCGAGAAAGGGATGTTGATATAGCATTTAATAAATCTGAGACTTAGATTTTGTCAATTTTATCCGATTTAGCTGACAAATGATGTTGATGATGCATTTCAAGGATGTTGATAAAGCATTTATTCACGCTGATACTTAGATTTTGTCATTTTTATCCCATGTATCCGAGAAAGGGATGTTGATATGGAATTTAATCACTCTGATACTTAGATTCTGTCAGTTTATTCGACAATCCGACAAAGGATGTTGATAATTTAGCTGAATCTAATGATTTAGATGTTTGTCAATTTTATTCAACATAAATTTTAAGTCCGTATCGACAAAGGATGCTGAAAAAGCATTTATTCACTCTGATATTTAGATTTTGTTAATTATAATTGTTGTAACTGATAAAAGATGTTGATAAAAAATAAATTATTCACTCTGATACTTAGATTTTGTAAATTTTATCCCATGTACCAGAGAAAGGGATGTTGATATAGAAATTTAATCAATCTGATACTTAGATTTTGTCAATTTTATCCCATGTACCCGAGAAAGGGATGTTGATATAGAATATAATCAATCTGATACTTAGATTTTGTCAATTTTATGCGATATAGCCGACAAATGATGTTGAGAATGCATTTAAAGGATGTTGATAAAGAATTTATTCACTCTGATACTTAGATTTTGTCAATTTTATCCCATGTATCCGAGAAAATGATGTTGATATAGAATTTAATCACTCTGATACTTAGATTTTATCAATTTTATCGGACATATCCGACAACGGATGTTGATAATGAATTTATTCACTCTGACACTAGATTTTGTCAATTTTATCCGATGTAACTGGCAAAAGATGTTAATAAAAAATATTCACTCTATCACTTAGATTTTGTCAATTTTAATCTATGTGTCCGAGAAAAGGATGTTGATGTAGAATTTAATCACACTGACACTTAGATTTTGTCAATTTTATCCGACATATCCGATAAAGGATGTTGTTAAAGCATTTATTCATTCTGATATTTAGATTTTGTCAATTTTTATTCGATATATCTGACAAAGGATGTTGATAAAAAAAAAAGGTTGTTCACTCTGGCACTTATATTTTATCAGTTTGTATTCGATGTATCTGGCAAAGGATGTTGATAAAAAAATTATTCACTCTGATACTTAGATTTTGTCAATTTTATTTGATGTATCTGACAAAGAGTGTTGATAAAAAAAAAATATTCACTCTGACACTTATATTTTATCAATTTTATTCGATGTATCTGGCAAAGGATGTTCATAAAAAAATTTATTCACTCTGACACTTAGATTCTGTCAATTTTATCCTATGTATCCGAGAAAAGGATGTTGATATAGAATTTAGTCACTCTGATAATTAGATTTTGTCCATTTTATCCGACGTATCCGATAAAGGATGTTGTTAAAGCATTTATTCATCTGAAATTTAGATTTTGTCAATTTTATTTGATGTATTTGACAAAGGATGTTGATAAAAAAATTTATTCACTACGACACTTATATTTTATCAATTTTATTCGATGTATCTGGCAAAGGATGTTGTTATAAAAAAATTATTCACTTTGATACTTAGATTTTGTCAATTTTATCCGACATATCCGACAAAAGATGTTGATAAAAAAAATTTATTCACTCTGACACTTAGATTTTATCAATTTTTATTCGATGTATCTGGCAAAGGATGTTCATAAAAAATTTTTATTCACTCTGACACTTAGATTCTGTCAATTTTATCCTATATATCCGAGAAAAGGATGTTGATGTAGAATTGTCACTCTGATACTTAGATTCTGTCAATTTTATCCGACATATCCGATAAAGGATGTTGTTAAACCATTTATTCATCTGAAATTTAGATTTTGTCAATTTTATTTCATGTACTTGACAAAGGATGTTGATAAAAAATTTATTCACTCTGAAACTTATATTTTATCAATTTTATTCGATGTATCTGGCAAAGGATGTTAGTAAAAAAAAAATTATTCACTCTGATACTTAGATTTTGTCTTTTTTATCCGACATATCCGACAAAGGATGTTGATAATGAATTTGTTCATTCTGATACTTAGATTTTGTCAATTTTATCCGATGTATCTGGCAAAGGATGTTGATAAAAAAAAAATTTTTCACTCTAACACTTAGAATTTGTCAATTTTATCCTATGTATCCAAGAAAAGGATGTTAATATAGAAATTTATTCACTGATACTTGTATTTTGTCAATTTTATCCGACATGTCTGATAAAAGGATGTTGTTAAAGCATTTATTCATTCTGAAATTTATATTTTTTCTGTCAATTTTATTTGATGTATCTGACAAAGGATGTTGATAAAAAAATTATTCACTCTGACACTTATATTTATCAATTTTATTCCATGTATCTGGCAAAGGATGTTGATAAAAAAATTATTCACTCTGATACTTAGATTTTGTCAATTTTATCCGACATATCCGACAAAGGTTGTTGATAATGAGTTTATTCATTCTGAAATTTAGATTTTGTCAATTTTATTTGATGTATCTGACAAAGGATGAGGATAAAAAGATTATTCACTCTGACACTTAAGATTCTGTCAATTTTATCCTATGTATCCGAGAAAAGGATGTTGATATAGAATTTAGTCACTCTGATACTTAGATTTTGTCAATTTTATCCGACATATCCGATAAAGGATGTTGTTAAAGCATTTATTCATCTGAAATTTAGATTTTGTCAATTTTATTTGATATATCTGACAAAGGATGTTGATAAAAAATTTATTCCCTCTGACACTTATATTTTATCAATTTTATTCGATGTATCTGACAAAGGATGTTGATAAAAAAAAAATATTCACTCTGATACTTAGATTTTGTCAATTTTATTCGACATGTCCGACAAAGGATGTTGATAATGAATTTATTCATTCTGAAATTTAGATTTTGTCAATTTTATTTGATGTATCTGACAAAGGATGTTGAAAAAAAAATTATTCACTCTGACACTTAGATTCTGTCAATTTTATCCTATGTATCCAAGAAAAGGATGTTGATATAGAATTTAGTCACTCTGATACTTAAATTTTGTCAATTTTATCCGACATATCCGATAAAGGATGTTTTTAAAGCATTTATTCATCTTAAATTTAGATTTCGTCAATTTTATTTGATGTATCTGACAAAAGATGTTAATAAAAAAAATTTATTCACTCTGACACTTATATTTTATCAATTTTATTCGATGTATCTGGCAAAGGATGTTGTTAAAAAAAATTACTCACTGATAATTAGATTTTTGTCAATTTTATCCGACATTACCGACAAAGGATGTGAATAATGAATTTATTCACTCTGATACTTAGATTTTGTCAATTTTATCCGATGTATCTGGCAAAGGATGTTGATAAAAAAATATTCACTCTAACACTTAGAAATTGTCAATTTTATCCTATGTATCCGAGAAGAGGATGTTGATATAGAATTTAGTCACTCTGATACTTAGATTTTGTCAATAATATCCGATATATCCGAAGAAGGATGTTGTTAAAGCATTTATTCATTCTGAAATTTAGATTTTGTCAATTTTATTTGATGTATCTGACAAAGGATGTTGATAAAAAAATTATTCACTCTGACACTTAGATTCTGTCAATTTTATCCGACGTATCTGACAAAAGATGTTGATAAAAAAAAATTATTCACTCTAACACTTAGATTTTGTCAAATTTTTCCTATGTATCCGAGAAATGGATGTCGATATAGAATTTAATCACTCTTATGCTTAGATTTTGTGAATTTGCTGTATTGTCTGTCTAGGAAGCGACTTCAATCGATAATGAATGTTAATAAAGAATTTGTTCAATTTTTTTATAATTTCCTTAATTAAATTTCTGTATTGTATATCCAAGAGGTGAATTCAAGAAAGTTTGTTACTTACTTACTTACCTACTTACAATTTTTTCATAATGACATATCCAACAACGGATGTTGATAAAGAATTTATTCATTCTGATAGAATTTTCGTGTTTTTTGCAAGCCGTTCGTACTATACCTTAAACGCATTCAGATATTTCTTGATAAAAAAATTTTGTCCGACATATTCGACAAATGATGTTGATAAAGCATTTATTCAGTCTGATACTTAGATTTTGTCAATTTTATCCGATGTATCTGACAGAGGATGTTGATAAAAAATTATTCACTCTAACACTTAGATTTTGTCAATTATATTCGATGTATCTGACAAAAGATGTTGAGAAAAAAAATTATTCACTCTGACACTTAGATTTTGTCAATATTATCCGACTTGTCAATTTTAACTGACATATCCTAAAAATGATGTTGATAATACATTTATTCACTCTGGTACTTAGATGTTGTCACTTTTATCTGATATATTCGACAAAGAATGCTGATAAAGCATTTATTCACTCTGATACTTAGATTTTGTCAATTATATTCGATGTATCTGACAAATAGATGTTGATATAAAAAATATTTATTCACTCTGACGCTTAGATTTTTTTAATTTTATCCCATGCATTTGAGAAAGGGTTGTTGACATAGAATTTAATCAATCCGATACTAAGATTTTGTCAATTAATCCCATGTATTCGAGAAAGGGTTGTTGATATAGAATTTAATCAAACTGATACTTAGATTTTGTCATTTTATCCGATATACCCGACAAATGATGTTGATAATGCATTTAGAGGATGTTTGATAAAGCATTATTCACTCTGATCTTAGATTTTATCAATTTTATCCCATGTATCCAGAAAGGGATGTTGATATAGAATTTAATAATTCTGATACTTAGATTTTATCCGAGATATGTAACAAAGGATGCTGATAAAGCATTTAATCACTCTGATACTCATGTGAACACACTCTTTTTAAAATGCTCCATCTTCACTTTTTCTAAAGATATGACATGTGTTTGTCGTTCCATCACGTAGAAAAATAATGATTTAATACATGCAATAAAGTAGATAGTGTCGATAACCAGCCATAAAGTATCAGTGGGAAGGCCGCATCGTGTCTCTGAGCAAGCATAGAGTACAATTGTTGGAGCCGTAAGCATATTTTATGTCATTTTAAGATACGTAAAAAAAGTTGAATAATTTCGAAGTCCAAAATTTTTTTTTAGTTCAATAAAAAAAAGTGCTACTACAAACATTATTTTTCTAATAATAAAGGTCATGACTATCATGTCTATACCATTCTCATTTCGAGTTTGGAAAATATTAAATGTGATTTTTTTTAAGTATGTTTCATCTCATTCGAAGACATGTAAAAAAAAAGTTGAAAAAATATATCATGTTAAAAAAAATAATAAAAAAAAGTTAAAAAAAATTCAAAAAAATGGGGGGGGGGGGAAAGTTGGAGGGATATGGTGGGGGGGCACCCTTCGAGTTTGGGGATAGGGGACCTTTGGGGGGTTGATGTCTCTGCTGGTTAGGGTCGTTGGTGCTTAGGATCCCAGATGGTTCGTACTCACATACACCTTACTGCTTGATTTGCAAGGATTTCTAAGGTTTGTTCTGAATTTCATTATTAAAATTCTTTTCTTGCCATCTACATCTCTCTTAGTATCAACTTTTTAGTATATTATAACGTTAGACCCTATTTTAAATTGACAACACTGTTCAAACACCACTTGTGTATTATACAGAACACATCGGAGAGGTAAAGCTAGGTCAACTCACAATGTCATTCTATCATCATTAACTATTTTCATAGATTGATGTTGTCTCAAATTTATAACAAATTTCCTGGGTTAACAACCCCTTCGGGGTTACCTTAACTGCTAATCAGTTTAACCCTTTTTTCTCCATCTTCATACGATCCAATTCGCAAATGTTATCTAGCTCTGTTTTTTTTTCCTATTATTCAAATAAGATCGTTCGTACAGTCCAATTCGCGAATCCCTTATCCCTTTTAGCAAATGTCAATCAAATAATTCTGATTGTAATATTCTTGTGAAATTCCATGTGTACTTTCAATCAATAGTAAAAACCAGTCCGATTTCTTATACAATTTCGATTATACTCTCAAAACGTGTTTGACCACTTTATAGGTTCGGTCGCTTTTTACAATGTGCACGTGAAACTGTAGTGTATACCATGTGAGGGAGTACTGACTCTTTGAAAAGGTGTAGAGCATCAAGCAAATAGTATGGGAATTCCTAGGGCATCAAGCAAAATGGTACTTAGTCCTCTACTCTTAGATTCTCGAAAGCCTAGTTTTATTCATGATAGACTCTCATAGGGATAAATCATGTTGACTGGTTTCATCAGTTAAAGATTAATGTTCAGAACAGTATGAACACCACTAAGTACTGGTAAGTAGATGAATACTGACGGAAAAAAACACTGTTGCCAACCTTGGTCCAACTTCTAAACCATATCTTTTGCTTAATACAAGAAACCCGTTGTTTTTATCACTTTCTTGGCTTAATGAATTTCAGTCTCTGGTCAGCACTTGCAAAAAAATAAAAAAAAAAAACATAAAAAGGTTATGTCTTTACAATCTGGAAATTGAAGTGACAGCAAGCCTCTGAATTGCCAACACAGAGATTTCTGAAAAAAGTAACACAGTTTTTGCAAGTAGTGTTTTGTTTAATTGTAAAATCAGTAAAAATCTAGCAGCAATAGCATTGGGTTCAGAAGCCTAAAAGCAAAATCCCATCCAAAGAAACTAACATTACATAAGTCTAGTGGCTATGTAGCAACTATAAGCAGGATGATTACCATCGTCACAAACAATCCAATTCGTCTATAGAAATTCAACCAAGGCCCAACTTTGTTCTTTCACTGAGCTTGCCTTCACATTTGAAGCCGGTGAGTTTAAACTTTTTTGTCCTCATATTTTCCAATATTTTTCATGCAAATCACCTGTTTAGCTCTTGAAAAATTTGTCCCTCTCCCTTCGAAATAAGTTCCCACATATTTACATGGACTACCTAAAACTAATCAACAGAGGTGGTTTAGCAAATAATAAGCTTAACTCTTCTAAAGCAATAAAAAAAAATTTAGTCTTGATCAAATTATAGTAAAATAAAACTTTGGATACGCGCTACTTCGCAAAAGAGAAAAAAAAAACACGTTCTAAGATGATCTGGCAATACTCTGGAAATATTCCAAGCACACTTTCAGAGAGGATTGGTTTGCCAGAAGTTTTTCAGATCCGAAAATATTCCCTTGGCCAAGGTTCTACAACAGGTTAACAAGACAAAACAGGACATTGGACATAGGCCACTCGAGATTGAAGATGAAACAATAGATTAACCAAAAATAAAACGAAAACACGATCTTCCAGTTTCCACATTTATTAGGGATTGACATGTGGGCGACTTTAAGTCTTAGAGAAATTCTGAGCATGAATATTTTCACTAATGAAGCTAAATTTCGTTTTCTAAAGAAAATTTTCATTTGTTCATACCAATGCATGTTCATGTCCAAAATTGATTAGGTTATATTTAAAAAATATCCAGACTTCAATACCAACGTTGAATCGTGAAATTAGGCATACTAATAAATTTTGAATAATGTCTATAATTTGATGGCAATGCAGAGAATGAATTCATCATAATATGTTGCACTCAAAAAGGACAACACTTCCTTCCTGCACTTAACAGCTCAAATTTGGAGAAAAACAAAGTTCAAGATTCGAAAATACAGACAAACGTCTAATAAATATATTTTAAAAAAGACGAAAAATCACTGATCCAGTTTTCCCAGCTCTTCAGACTTGCTGAACTTACATTTACTGAAACTTACTTTAACGTTCACTGTCATTCCAATACCCAGGGATAGGCTAAATTAATCGAAGATACTTAGTAGGGATATTGCAGAATTCAGATAATGACGACAAAAACACTGATTAACCATGTTGGGTTTCTAAATTAGGTGAAAAGTAGCAAAACGAAAATTAGTCTTGATAAAATGTAACCAGCAATACACCAGAATGAAATGAAGCTCAATCTAATGAACATAACGAGTCTGTTATCTAGAAAATATCCTCAGCTTATCAAATGGATGTAACTTGATAGATGGTTACATACGTCTCCCAAACAGTATGTACTTTCGTGTTCAATGTCCTTTGAATTTAGTCTGAGTCTTCAAAAGTTAAGTAAATAGTGGTCTTGTGGTATTAGATAGTAGAACCTAAGTTTATTAAAAAAAAGACAAAATGTGGCGTTTATAATTTAATGCGAGCACAAATTACCCTAAATTTTATAAACTTAAACAAACAGAACTTGTACTGTATAGGGGGGGGGGGGGCTAGTCAGCCTGCTTGCCAATACTTTAAAGTAAATACGGATTAATTAGCACAGACAATCTCAAGGCAGGGAAATAAGTTTCATCAAAAAAAATTGAATGAAAAAAGACTTTGATCTTTCAACAGTTTTCAGATCAGACAGCTTTTTCCATAGTTTATATAATTAGCAGTAACTTTACCGCAGATGATTTCTGGCTCTTCATTCTCGGTGCGAACATAAAGCTCCTCCCACTTATTTGTGCACTTATGGATTAGTGTTTGCGTCAATCAATGAGAAATGATTAGAAAGTGCATTATTCGTAATTGCGAAAGCAGAAAAAAACTTGGTGAGCCGGCCAAGTGGTTTACAACTGTCCCATCTCACAGGTATGACTTAATTTATATACAAATTATGACAATCTATTATTTATACACAGTGGACTCAACTGATTGGCCTATGTAGGATTTTATAAAAAAGGGGACGGGGGTTGATGAAATTTATGAAAATAAGGATTTTTTTCTTCTAATAACTGGTGGAATAGGTGTGATGGTTTCAGGGGCAGATCCAGGATTTTCTATGGGGGGGGGGGGGGGGCAAAAAAATAGGTTGATCCGATAAACTTACGTTAGGAGCAAGTTTAATTAATGCAAACTTGCGTTAATTAGGTAAATTACACTACTTTAGACTACTTTAGGGGAAGTACCCCTCGCCCCCCCTCTGGATCCGCAACTGGATGGTTTATCATTTTTTTTCACGTCGTGATATTTATTTTCTCAGATTGTAGTTCCTGTGATACTTGAA
>JAPEVW010000763.1:0-50000 GCA_027921565.1 Artemia sinica
CATGAAATGCAAGAGTTGGAATATTTCAGTAGTGTTTTATCGTGGTTTACCTTGTCACAGTTACATTCTCTTGATTTTTCAAAGTTCATTTTGGATTTCTTTCCTTGAAATGCAAGAGTTGGAATATTTCAGTAGTGTTTTGTCGTGGTTTACCTTGTCACAGTTACATTCTCTTGATTTTTCAAAGTTCATTTTGGATTTCTTTCCTTGAAATGCAAGAGTTAGAATATTTCAATAGTGTTTTGTCGTGGTTTACCTTGTCACAGTTACATTCTCTTGATTTTTCAAAAGTTCATTTTTGGATTTCTTTTGTTGAAATGCAAGAGTTGGAATATTTCAGTAGTGTTTTGTTATGGTTTACCTTGTCACAGTTACATTCTCTTGATTTTTCAAAGTTCATTTTGGATTTCTTTGCTTGAAATGCAAGAGTTGGAATATTTCAGTAGTGTTTTGTCGTGGTTTACCTTGTCACAGTTATATTCTGTTCATTTTTCAAAGTTCATTTTGGATTTTTACATTCTCTTGATTTTTCAAAGTTCATTTGAATTTCTTTCATTGAAATGCAAGAGTTGGATTATTTCAGTAGTGTTTTGTCATGGTTTACCTTGTCACAGTTACATTCTCTTAGTTTTTCAAAGTTCATTTTGAATTTTTTTTTCGTTGAAATGCAAGAGTTGGAATATTTCAGTAGTGTTTTGTTGTGCTTACCTTGTCACAGTTACATGCTCTCTGATTTTTCAAAGTTCATTTTGAATTTCTTTCATGAAATGCAAGAGTTGGAATATTTCAGTAGTGTTTTATCGTGGTTTACCTTGTCACAGTTACATTCTCTGATTTTTCGAAGTTCATTTTGGATTTCTTTCCTTGAAATGCAAGAGTTGGAATATTTCAGTAGTGTTTTGTCGTGGTTTACCTTGTCACAGTTACATTCTCTTGATTTTTCAAAAGTTCATTTTTGGATTTCTTTCGTTGAAATGCAAGAGTTGGAATATTTCAGTAGTGTTTTGTTATGGCTTACCTTGTCACAGTTCCATTCTTTGATTTTTCAAAGTTCATTTTGGATTTTTTTTTTTCCTTGAAATGCAAGAGTTGGAATATTTTCAGTAGTGTTTTGTCGTGGTTTACCTTGTCATAGTTAAATTCTCTTGATTTTTCAAAGTTCATTTTGGATTTTTACATTCTCTTGATTTTTCAAAGTTCATTTTGGATTTCTTTCCTTGAAATGCAAGAGATGGAATATTTTCAGCAGTGTTTGTCGTGGTTTACCTTGTCACAGTTACATTCTCTTGATTTTTCAAAGTTCATTTTGAATTTCTTTCGTTGAAATGCAAGAGTTTGAATATTTCAGTAGTGTCTTGTTGTGCTTTACCTTGTCACTGTTACATTCTCTTGATTTTTCAAAGTTCATTTTTGATTTCTTTCGTTGAAATGCAAGAGTTGGAATATTTCAGTAGTGTTTTTTGTTGTGTTTTACCTTGTCACAGTTACATTCTCTTGATTTTTTCAAAGTTCATTTTAATTTTTTTTCGTTGAAATGCAAGAGTTGGAATATTTCAGCAGTATTTTGTTGTGCTTTACCTTGTCACAGTTACATGCTCTTGATTTTTCAAAGTTCATTTTGAATTTCTTTCGTGAAATGCAAGAGTTGGAATATTTCAGTAGTATTTTGTCGTGGTTTACCATGTCACAGTTACATTCTCTTGATTTTTCAAAGTTCATTTTGAATTTCTTTCATGAAATGCAAGAGTTGGAATATTTCAGTAGTGTTTTATCGTGGTTTACCTAGTCACTGTTACATTCTCTTTATTTTTCAAAGTTCATTTTGGACTTCTTTCTTGAAATGCAAGAGTTGGCATGTTTCAGTAGTGTTTTGTCGTGGTTTACCTGTCACAGTTACATTCTCTTGATTTTTCAAAGTTAATTTTGGATTTCTTTCCTTGAAATGCAAGAGTTAGAATATTTCAGTAGTGTTTTGTCGTGGTTTACCTTGTCACAGTTACATTCTCTTGATTTTTCAAAAGTTAATTTTGGGATTTCTTCGTTGAAATGCAAGAGTTGGAATATTTCAGTAGTGTTTTGTCATGGTTTACCTTGTCACAGTTACATTCTTTTAATTTTTCAAGGTTCATTTTGTTTTTTTTTTCCTTGAAATGCAAGAAGAGTTGGAATATTTCAGTTGTGTTTTGTCATGGTTTACCTTGTCACAATTGAATTCTCTTGATTTTTCAAAGTTCATTTTGGATTTTTACATTCTCTTGATTTTTCAAAGTTCATTTTGGATTTCTTTCCTTGATATGCAAGAGTTGAAATATTTTCAGTAGTGTTTTGTCGAGGTTACCTTGTCACAGTTACATTCTCTTGATTTTTCAAAGTTCATTTTGGATTTTTACATTCTCTTGATTTTTCAAAGTTCATTTTGAATTTCTTTCGTTGAAATGCAAGAGTTGGAATATTTCAGTAGTGTTTTGTTGTGCTTTACCTTGTCACAGTTACATGCTCTTGATTTTTCAAAGTTCATTTTGAATTTCTTTCGTGAAATGCAAGAGTTGGAATATTTCAGTAGTGTTTTGTCGTGGTTTACCATGTCACAGTTCCATTCTCCTGATTTTTCAAAGTTCATTTTGAATTTCTTTCCTTGAAATGCAAGAGTTGGAATATTTCTTAGTGTTTTGTCGTGGTTTACCTTGTCACAGTACATTCTCTTGATTTTTCAAAGTTCATTTTGGATTTCTTTCCTTGAAATGCAAGAGTTAGAATATTTCAATAGTGTTTTGTCGTGGTTTACCTTGTTACAGTTACATTCTCTTGATTTTTCAAAAGTTTATTTTTGGATTTCTTTCGTTGAAATGCAAGAGTTGGAATATTTCAGTAGTGTTTTGTTATGGTTTACCTTGTCACAGTTACATTCTCTTGATTTTTCAAAGTTCATTTTGGATTTCTTTCCTTGAAATGCAAGAGTTGGATATTTCAGTAGTGTTTTGTCGTGGTTTACCTTGTCACAGTTACATTCTATTGATTTTTCAAAGTTCATTTTGGATTTTTTACATTTTCTTGATTTTTCAAAGTTCATTTTGAATTTCTTCATTGAAATGCAAGAGTTGGATTATTTCAGTAGTGTTTTGTCATGGTTTATCTTGTCACAGTTACATTCTCTTAATTTTTCAAAGTTCATTTTGAATTTTTTTTTAGTTGAAATGCAAGAGTTGGAATATTTCAGTGGTGTTTTATTGTGCTTTACCTTGTCACAGTTACATGCTCTTGATTTTTCAAAGTTCATTTTGAATTTCTTTCGTGAAATGCAAGAGTTGGAATATTTCAGTAGTATTTTGTCGTGGTTTACCATGTCGCAGTTACATTCTCTTGATTTTTCAAAGTTCATTTTGAATTTCTTTCATGAAATGCAAGAGTTGGAATATTTCAGTAGTGTTTTATCGTGGTTTACCTTGTCACAGTTGCATTCTCTTGATTTTTCAAAGTTCATTATGGATTTCTTTCCTTGAAATGCAAGAGTTGGAATATTTCAGTAGTGTTGTGTCGTGGTTTACCTTGTCACAGTTACATTCTCTTGATTTTTCAAAGATCATTTGAATTTCTTTCGTGAAATGCAAGAGTTGGAATATTTCAGTAGTATTTTGTCGTGGTTTACCATGTCGCAGTTACATTCTCTTGATTTTTCAAAGTTCATTTTGAATTTCTTTCATGAAATGCAAGAGTTGGAATATTTCAGTAGTGTTTTATCGTGGTTTACCTTGTCACAGTTACATTCTCTTGATTTTTCAAAGTTCATTATGGATTTCTTTCCTTGAAATGCAAGAGTTGGAATATTTCAGTAGTGTTTTGTCGTGGTTTACCTTGTCACAGTTACATTCTCTGATTTTTCAAAAGTTCATTTTTGGATTTCTTTTGTTGAAATGCAAGAGTTGGAATATTTCAGTAGTGTTTTGTTATGGTTTACCTTGTCACAGTTACATTTTCTTGATTTTTCAAAGTTCATTTTGGATTTTTACATTCTCTTGATTTTTCAAAGTTCATTTGAATTTCTTTCGTGAAATGCAAGAGTTGGAATATTTAAGTAGTGTTTTGTCGTGGTTTACATGTCACAGTTACATTCTCTTGATTTTTAAAAGTTCATTTTGGATTTCTTTCCTTGAAATGCAAGAGTTAGAATATTTCAGTAGTGTTTTATCGTGGTTTATCTTGTCACAGTTACATTCTCTTCACTTTTCAAAAGTTCATTTTTGGATTTCTTTCGTTGAAATGCAAGAGTTGGAATATTTCAGAAGTGTTTTGTTTTGGTTTACCTTGTCACAGTTCCATTCTTTGATTTTTCAAAGTTCATTTTGGATTTTTTTCCTTGAAATGCAAGATTTGGAATATTTTCAGTAGTATTTTGTCGTGGTTTACCTTGTCATAGTTAAATTCTCTTGATTTTTCAAAGTTCAATTTGGATTTTTACATTCTCTTGATTTTTCAAAGTTCATTTTGGATTTCTTTCCTTGAAATGCAAGAGATGGAATATTTTCAGTAGTGTTTTGTCGTGGTTTACCTTGTCACAGTTACATTCTCTTGATTTTTCAAAGTTCATTTTGAATTTCTTTCGTTGAAATGCAAGAGTTTGAATATTTCAGTAGTGTCTTGTTGTGCTTTACCTTGTCACTGTTACATTCTCTTGATTTTTCAAAGTTCATTTTGGATTTCTTTCGTTGAAATGCAAGAGTTGGAATACTTCAGTAGTGTTTTGTTGTGCTTTACTTTGTCACAGTTACATTCTCTTGATTTTTCAAAGTTCATTTTAATGTTTTTTCGTTGAAATGCAAGAGTTGGAATATTTCAGTAGTATTTTGTTGTGCTTTACCTTGTCACAGTTACATGCTCTTGATTTTTCAAAGTTCATTTTGAATTTCTTTCGTGAAATGCAAGAGTTGGAATATTTCAGTAGTATTTTGTCGTGGTTTACCATGTCACAGTTACAATCTCTTGATTTTTCAAAGTTCATTTTGAATTTCTTTCATGAAATACAAGAGTTGGAGTATTTCAGTAGTGTTTTATCGTGGTTTACCTAGTCACTGTTACATTCTCTTTATTTTTCAAAGTTCATTTTGGATTTCTTTCCTTGAAATGCAAGAGTTGGCATATTTTAGTAGTGTTTTGTCGTGGTTTACCTTGTCATAGTTACATTCTCTTGATTTTTCAAAGTTCATTATGGATTTCTTTCCTTGAAATGCAAGAGTTGGAATATTTCAGTAGTGTTTTGTCGTGGTTTACCTTGTCACAGTTACATTCTCTTGATTTTTCAAAAGTTCATTTTGGATTTCTTTTGTTGAAATGCAAGAGTTGGAATATTTCAGTAGTGTTTTGTTATGGTTTACCTTGTCACAGTTACATTTTCTTGATTTTTCAAAGTTCATTTTGGATTTTTACATTCTCTTGATTTTTCAAAGTTCATTTTGAATTTCTTTCGTGAAATGCAAGAGTTGGAATATTTAAGTAGTAGTGTTTTGTCGTGGTTTACATGTCACAGTTACATTCTCTTGATTTTTCAAAGTTCATTTTGGATTTTTTTCCTTGAAATGCAAGAGTTGGAATATTTCAGTAGTGTTTTTCATGTTTTACCTTGTCACAGTTAAATTCTCTTGATTTTTTCAAAGTTTATTTTGGATTTTTACATTCTCTTGATTTTTCAAAGTTCATTTTGAATTTCTTTCGTGAAATGCAAGAGTTGGAATATTTCAGTAGTGTTTTGTCGTGGTTTACCATGTCAAAGTTACATTCTCTTGATTTTTAAAAGTTCATTTTGGATTTCTTTCCTTGAAATGCAAGAGTTAGAATATTTCAGTAGTGTTTTATCGTGGTTTATCTTGTCACAGTTACATTTCTCTTGACTTTTCAAAAGTTCATTTTTGGATTTCTTTCGTTGAAATGCAAGAGTTGGAATATTTCAGAAGTGTTTTGTTTTGGTTTACCTTGTCACAGTTCCATTCTTTTGATTTTTCAAAGTTCATTTTGGATTTTTTTTCCTTGAAATGCAAGATTTGGAATATTTTCAGTAGTATTTTGTCGTGGTTTACCTTGTCATAGTTAAATTCTCTTGATTTTTCAAAGTTCAATTTGGATTTTTACATTCTCTTGATTTTTCAAAGTTCATTTTGGATTTCTTTCCTTGAAATGCAAGAGATGGAATATTTTCAGTAGTGTTTTGTCGTGGTTTACCTTGTCACAGTTACATTCTCTTGATTTTTCAAAGTTCATTTTGAATTTCTTTCGTTGAAATGCAAGAGTTTTGAATATTTCAGTAGTGTCTTGTTGTGCTTTACCTTGTCACTGTTACATTCTCTTGATTTTTCAAAGTTCATTTGGATTTCTTTCGTTGAAATGCAAGAGTTGGAATACTCAGTAGTGTTTTTGTTGTGCTTTACTTTGTCACAGTTACATTCTCTTGATTTTTCAAAGTTCATTTTAATGTTTTTTCGTTGAAATGCAAGAGTTGGAATATTTCAGTAGTATTTTGTTGTGCTTTACCTTGTCACAGTTACATGCTCTTGATTTTTCAAAGTTCATTTTGAATTTCTTTCGTGAAATGCAAGAGTTGGAATATTTCAGTAGTATTTTGTCGTGGTTTACCATGTCACAGTTACAATCTCTTGATTTTTCAAAGTTCATTTTTGAATTTCTTTCATGAAATACAAGAGTTGGAGTATTTCAGTAGTGTTTTATCGTGGTTTACCTAGTCACTGTTACATTCTCTTTATTTTTCAAAGTTCATTTTGGATTTCTTTCCTTGAAATGCAAGAGTTGGCATATTTTAGTAGTGTTTTGTCGTGGTTTACCTTGTCATAGTTACATTCTCTTGATTTTTCAAAGTTCATTTTGGATTTCTTTCCTTGAAATCCAAGAGTTAGAATATTTCAGTAGTGTTTTGTCGTGGTTTACCTTGTCACAGTTACATTCTCTTGATTTTTCAAAAGTTAAGTTTTGGATTTCTAAGTTAAGTTTAAGTTTTTGGAGTAGTGTTTTATCATGGTTTACCTTGTCACAGTTACATTCCTGATTTTTCAAAGTTCATTTTGGATTTCTTTCCTTGAAATGCAAGAGTTGGAATATTTCAGTGGTGTTTTGTCGTGGCTTACCTTGTCACAGTTACATTCTCTTGATTTTTCAAAAGTTCATTTTTGGATTTCTTTCGTTGAAATGCAAGAGTTGGAATATTTCAGTAGTGTTTTGTTATGGTTTACCTTGTCACAGTTACATTCTTTTGATTTTTCAAAGTTCATTTTGGATTTTTTTCCTTGAAATGCAAGAGTTGGAATATTTTCAGTAGTGTTTTGTCTAGGTTAACCTTGTCATAGTTAAATTCTCTTGATTTTTCAAAGTTCATTTTGGATTTTTACATTCTCTTGATTTTTCAAAGTTCATTTTGCATTTCTTTCCTTGAAATGCAAGAGTTGGAATATTTCAGTAGTGTTTTGTCGTGGTTTACCTTGTCGCAGTTACATTCTCTTGATTTTTCAAAGTTCATTTTGAATTTCTTTCGTTGAAATGCAAGAGTTGGAATATTTCAGTAGTGTCTTGTTGTGCTTTACCTTGTCACTGTTACATTCTCTTGATTTTTCAAAGTTCATTTTGGATTTCTTCAGTTGAAATGCAAGAGTTGGATATTTCAGTAGTATTTTGTTGTGCTTTACCTTGTCACAGTTACATTCTCTTGATTTTTCAAAGTTCATTTTGAATTTCTTTCGTGGAATGCAAGAGTTGGAATATTTCAGTGGTGTTTTGTCGTGGTTTAACATATCACTGTTACATGCTCTTGATTTTTCAAAGTTCATTTTGAATTTCTTTCGTGAAATGCAAGAGTTGGAATATTTCAGTAGTGTTTTATCGTGGTTTACTTTTTCACAGTTACATTCTCTTGATCTTTCAAAGTTTTTTTTTGATTTCTTTCCTTGAAATGCAAGAGTTGGAATATTTCAGTAGTGTTTTGTCGTGATTTACCTTATCACAGTTACATTCTCTTGATTTTTCAAAGTTTATTTTGGATTTCTTCCTTGAAATGCAAGAGTTGGAATATTTCAGTAGTGTTTTGTCGTGGTTTACCTTGCCACAGTTACATTCTCTTGATTTTTCAAAGTTCATTTTTGGATTTCTATCGTTGAAATGCAAGAGTTGGAATATTTTAGTAGTGTTTTGTCGTGGTTTACCTTGTCACAGTTACATTCTCTTGATTTTCAAAGTTCATTTTGAATTTTTTTCGTTGAAATGCAAGAGTTGGAATTTTTCAGTAGTGTTTTGTCATGATTTACCTTGCCACAGTTACATTCTCTTGATTTTCAAAGTTCATTTTGAATTTCTTTCATTGAAATGCAAGAGTTGGAATATTTCAGTAGTGTTTTGTCGTGGTTTACCTTGTCACAGTTACATTCTCATGATTTTTCAAAGTTCATTTTGAATTTCTTTCATTGAAATGCAAGAGTTGGATTATTTCAGTAGTGTCATGGTTTACCATGTCACAGTTACATTCTCTTGATTTTTCAAAAGTTCATTTTTTGGATTTCTTTCGTTGAAATGCAAGAGTTGGAGTACTTCAGTAGTGTTTTTTTATGGTTTACCTTGTCACAGTTACATTCTCTTGATTTTTCAAAGTTCATTTTGGATTTTTTTTCCTGAAATGCAAGAGTTGGAATATTTCAATAGTGTTTTGTCATGGTTTACCATGTCACAGTTAAATTCTCTTGATTTTTCAAAGTTCATTTTGAATTTCTTTCATTGAAATGCAAGAGTTGGAATATTTCAGTAGTGTTTTTGTCGTGGTTTACCTTGTCACAGTTACATTCTAATGATTTTTCAAAGTTCATTTTGAATTTCTTTCATTGAAATGCAAGAGTTGGATTATTTCAGTAGTGTCATGGTTTACCATGTCACAGTTACATTCCCTTAATTTTTCAAAAGTTCATTTTTGGATTTCTTTCGTTGAAATGCAAGAGTTGGAATATTTCAGTAGTGTTTTTTTTTATGGTTTACCTTGTCACAGTTACATTTTCTTGATTTTTCAAAGTTCATTTTGGATTTTTAAAATTCTCTTGATTTTTCAAAGTTCATTTTGAATTTCTTTCGTGAAATGCAAGAGTTGGAATATTTAAGTAGTGTTTTGTCGTGGTTTACATGTCACAGTTACATTCTTTTGATTTTTCAAAGTTCATTTTGGATTTTTTTCCTTGAAATGCAAGAGTTGGAATATTTTCAGTAGTGTTTTGTCGTGGTTAACCTTGTCATAGTTAAATTCTCTTGATTTTTCAAAGTTCATTTTGGATTTTTACATTCTCTTGATTTTTCAAAGTTCATTTTGCATTCTTTCCTTGAAATGCAAGAGTTGGAATATTTTCAGTAGTGTTTTGTCGTGGTTTACCTTGTCGCAGTTACATTCTCTTGATTTTTCAAAGTTCATTTTGAATTTCTTTCGTTGAAATGCAAGAGTTGGAATATTTCAGTAGTGTCTTGTTGTGCTTTACCTTGTCACTGTTACATTCTCTTGATTTTTCAAAGTTCATTTTGGATTTCTTTAGTTGAAATGCAAGAGTTGGAATATTTCAGTAGTGTTTTGTTGTGCTTTACCTTGTCACAGTTACATTTTCTTGATTTTTCAAAGTTCATTTTGAATTTCTTTCGTGGAATGCAAGAGTTGGAATATTTCAGTGGTGTTTTGTCGTGGTTTAACATATCACTGTTACATGCTCTTGATTTTTCAAAGTTCATTTTGAATTTCTTTCGTGAAATGCAAGAGTTGGAATATTTCAGTAGTGTTTTATCGTGGTTTACTTTTTCACAGTTACATTCTCTTGATCTTTCAAAGTTCTTTTTGGATTTCTTTCCTTGAAATGCAAGAGTTGGAATATTTCAGTAGTGTTTTGTCGTGATTTACATTATCACAGTTACATTCTCTTGATTTTTCAAAGTTTATTTTGGATTTCTTTCCTTGAAATGCAAGAGTTGGAATATTTCAGTAGTGTTTTGTCGTGGTTTACCTTGCCACAGTTACATTGTCTTGATTTTTCAAAAGTTCATTTTTGGATTTCTTTCGTTGAAATGCAAGAGTTGGAGTACTTCAGTAGTGTTTTTTTATGGTTTACCTTGTCACAGTTACATTCTCTTGATTTTTCAAAGTTCATTTGGATTTTTTTTTTTTTCCTTGAAATGCAACAGTTGGAATATTTCAGTAGTGTTTTGTCATGGTTTACCATGTCACAGTTAAATTCTCTTGATTTTTCAAAGTTCATTTTGAATTTCTTTCATTGAAATGCAAGAGTTGGAATATTTCACTAGTGTTTTGTCGTGGTTTACCTTGTCACAGTTACATTCTCATGATTTTTCAAAGTTCATTTTGAATTTCTTTCATTGAAATGCAAGAGTTTGGATTATTTCAGTAGTGTCATGGTTTACCTTGTCACAGTTACATTTCTTGATTTTTCAAAGTTCATTTTGAATTTCTTTCATTGAAATGCAAGTGGAATTATTTCAGTAGTGTTTTTTTGAAGTTTACCAAGTCACAGTTACATTCCCTTGATTTTCAAAGTTCCTTTTGGTTTTGTTTCATTGAAATGCAAGAGTTGGAATATTTCAGTAGTGTTTTGTCGTGGTTTACTTTGTCACAGTTACATTCTCTTGATTTTTCAAAGTTCATTTTGGATTTCTTTCCTTGAAATGCAAGAGTTAGAATATTTCAATAGTGTTTTGTCGTGGTTTACCTTGTCACAGTTACATTCTCTTCATTTTTCAAAAGTTCATTTTGGATTTCTTTTGTTGAAATGCAAGAGTTGGAATATTTCAGTTGTGTTTTGTTATGGTTTACCTTGTCACAGTTACATTTTCTTGATTTTTCAAAGTTCATTTTGGATTTTTACATTCTCTTGATTTTTCAAAGTTCATTTTGAATTTCTTTCGTGAAATGCAAGAGTTGGAATATTTAAGTAGTGTTTTGTCGTGGTTTACATGTCACAGTTACATTCTCTTGATTTTTCAAAGTTCATTTTGGATTTTTTTTCCTTGAAATGCAAGAGTTGGAATATTTCAGTAGTGTTTTTTCATGGTTTACCTTGTCACAGTTACATTCTCTTGACTTTTCAAAAGTTCATTTTGGATTTCTTTTGTTGAAATGCAAGAGTTGGAATATTTCAGAAGTGTTTTGTTTTGGTTTACCTTGTCACAGTTCCATTCTTTGATTTTTCAAAGTTCATTTTGGATTTTTTTTCCTTGAAATGCAAGATTTGGAATATTTTCAGTAGTGTTTTGTCGTGGTTTACCTTGTCATAGTTAAATTCTCTTGATTTTTCAAAGTACATTTTGGATTTTTACATTCTCTTGATTTTTCAAAGTTCATTTTGGATTTCTTTCCTTGAAATGCAAGAGATGGAATATTTTCAGTAGTGTTTTGTCGTGGTTTACCTTGTCACAGTTACATTCTCTTGATTTTTCAAAGTTCATTTTGAATTTCTTTCGTTGAAATGCAAGAGTTTGAATATTTCAGTAGTGTCTTGTTGTGCCTTACCTTGTCACTGTTACATTCTCTTGATTTTTCAAAATTCATTTTGGATTTCTTTCGTTGAAAATGCAAGAGTTGGAATATTTCAGTAGTGTTTTGTTGTGCTTTACTTTGTCACAGTTACATTCTCTGATTTTTCAAAGTTCATTTTAATGTTTTTTCGTTGAAATGCAAGAGTTGGAATATTTCAGTAGTATTTTGTTGTGCTTTACCTTGTCACAGTTACATGCTCTTGATTTTTAAAGTTCATTTTGAATTTCTTTCGTGAAATGCAAGAGTTGGAATATTTCAGTAGTATTTTGTCGTGGTTTACCATGTCACAGTTACAATCTCTTGATTTTTCAAAGGTCATTTTGAATTTCTTTCATGAAATGCAAGAGTTGGAATATTTCAGTAGTGTTTTATCGTGGTTTACCTAGTCACTGTTACATTCTCTTTATTTTTCAAAGTTCATTTTGGATTTCTTTCCTTGAAATGCAAGAGTTGGCATATTTTAGTAATGTTTTGTCGTGGTTTACTTGTCATAGTTACATTCTCTTGATTTTTCAAAGTTCATTTTGGATTTCTTTCCTTGAAATGCAAGAGTTAGAATGTTTCAGTAGTGTTTTGTCGTGGTTTACCTTGTCACAGTTACATTCTCTTGATTTTTCAAAGTTCATTTTGAATTTCTTTCGTTGAAATGCAAGAGTTTGAATATTTCAGTAGTGTCTTGTTGTGCTTTACCTTGTCACTGTTACATTCTCTTGATTTTTCAAAGTTCATTTTTGATTTCTTTCGTTGAAATGCAAGAGTTGGAATATTTCTGTAGTGTTTTGTTGTGTTTTACCTTGTCACAGTTACATTCTCTTGATTTTTCAAAGTTCATTTTAATTTTTTTTCGTTGAAAATGCAAGAGTTGGAATATTTCAGCAGTATTTTGTTGTGCTTTACCTTGTCACAGTTACATGCTCTTGATTTTTCAAAGTTCATTTTGAATTTCTTTTCGTGAAATGCAAGAGTTGGAATATTTCAGTAGTATTTTGTCGTGGTTTACCATGTCACAGTTACATTCTCTTGATTTTTCAAAGTTCATTTTGAATTTCTTTCATGAAAACTCATGAAATGCAAGAGTTGGAATATTTCAATAGTGTTTTATCGTGGTTTACCTAGTCACTGTTACATTCTCTTTATTTTTCAAAGTTCATTTTGGATTTCTTTCCTTGAAATGCAAGAGTTGGCATGTTTCAGTAGTGTTTGTCGTGGTTTACCTTGTCACAGTTACATTCTCTTGATTTTTCAAAGTTAATTTGGATTTCTTTCCTTGAAATGCAAGAGTTAGAATATTTCAGTAGTGTTTTTTCGTGGTTTACCTTGTCACAGTTACATTCTCTTGATTTTTCCAAAGTTAATTTTTGGATTTCTTTCGTTGAAATGCAAGAGTTGGAATATTTCAGTAGTGTTTTGTCATTGTTTACCTTGTCACAGTTACATTCTTTTAATTTTTCAAGGTTCATTTTGTTTTTTTTCCTTGAAATGCAAGAGTTGGAATATTTCAGTAGTGTTTTGTCATGGTTTACCTGTCACAATTGAATTCTCTTGATTTTTCAAAGTTCATTTGGATTTTTACATTCTCTTGATTTTTCAAAGTCATTTTGGATTTCTTTCCTTGATATGCAAGAGTTGAAATATTTTCAGTAGTGTTTTGTCGAGGTTTACCTTGTCACAGTTACATTCTCTTGATTTTTCAAAGTTCATTTTGGATTTTTACATTCTCTTGATTTTTCAAAGTTCATTTTGAATTTCTTTCGTTGAAATGCAAGAGTTGGAATATTTCAGTAGTGTTTTGTTGTGCTTTACCTTGTCACAGTTACATGCTCTTGATTTTCAAAGTTCATTTTGAATTTCTTTCGTGAAATGCAAGAGTTGGAATATTTCAGTAGTGTTTTGTCGTGGTTTACCATGTCACAGTTCCATTCTCCTGATTTTTCTAAGTTCATTTTGGATTTCTTTCCTTGAAATGCAAGAGTTGGAATATTTCTTTAGTGTTTTGTCGTGGTTTACCTTGTCACAGTTACATTCTCTTGATTTTTCAAAGTTCATTTTGGATTTCTTTCCTTGAAATGCAAGAGTTAGAATATTTCAATAGTGTTTTGTCGTGGTTTACCTGTCACAGTTACATTCTCTTGATTTTTCAAAAGTTTATTTTTGGATTTCTTTTGTTGAAATGCAAGAGTTGGAATATTTCAGTAGTGTTTTGTTATGGTTTACCTTGTCACAGTTACATTCTCTTGATTTTTCAAAGTTCATTTGGATTTCTTTCCTTGAAATGCAAGAGTTGGAATATTTCAGTAGTGTTTTGTCGTGGTTTACCTTGTCACAGTTACATTCTCTTGATTTTTCAAAGTTCATTTTGGATTTTTACATTCTCTTGATTTTTCAAAGTTCATTTTGAATTTCTTTCATTGAAATGCAAGAGTTGGATTATTTCAGTAGTGTTTTGTCATGGTTTATCTTGTCACAGTTACATTCTCTTAATTTTTCAAAGTTCATTTTGAATTTTTTTTAGTTGAAATGCAAAAGTTGGAATATTTCAGTAATGTTTTATTGTGCTTTACCTTGTCACAGTTACATGCTCTTGATTTTTCAAAGTTCATTTTGAATTTCTTTCGTGAAATGCAAGAGTTGGAATATTTCAGTAGTATTTTGTCGTGGTTTACCATGTCGCAGTTACATTCTCTTGATTTTTAAAGTTCATTTTGAATTTCTTTCATGAAATGCAAGAGTTGGAATATTTCAGTAGTGTTTTATCGTGGTTTACCTTGTCACAGTTACATTCTCTTGATTTTTCAAAGTTCATTATGGATTTCTTTCCTTGAAATGCAAGAGTTGGAATATTTCAGTAGTGTTTTGTCGTGGTTTACCTTGTCACAGTTACATTCTCTTGATTTTTCAAAGATCATTTTGAATTTCTTTCGTCAAATGCAAGAGTTGGAATATTTCAGTAGTATTTTGTCGTGGTTTACCATGTCGCAGATACATTCTCTTGATTTTTCAAAGTTCATTTTGATTTCTTTCATGAAATGCAAGAGTTGGAATATTTCAGTAGTGTTTTATCGTGGTTTACCTTGTCACAGTTACATTCTCTTGATTTTTCAAAGTTCATTATGGATTTCTTTCCTTGAAATGCAAGAGTTGGAATATTTCAGTAGTGTTTTGTCGTGGTTTACCTTGTCACAGTTACATTCTCTTGATTTTTCAAAAGTTCATTTTGGATTTCTTTTGTTGAAATGCAAGAGTTGGAATATTTCAGTAGTGTTTTGTTATGGTTTACCTTGTCACAGTTACATTTTCTTGATTTTTCAAAGTTCATTTTGGATTTTACATTCTCTGATTTTTCAAAGTTCATTTTGAATTTCTTTCGTGAAATGCAAGAGTTGGAATATTTAAGTAGTGTTTTGTCGTGGTTTACATGTCACAGTTACATTCTCTTGATTTTTCAAAGTTCATTTTGGATTTTTTTCCTTGAAATGCAAGAGTTGGAATATTTCAGTAGTGTTTTTCATGGTTTACCTTGTCACAGTTAAATTCTCTTGATTTTTCAAAGTTTATTTTGGATTTTTACATTCTCTTGATTTTTCAAAGTTCATTTTGGATTTCTTTCGTTGAAATGCAAGAGTTGGAATATTACAGTAGTGTTTTTGTGTGCTTTACCTTGTCACAGTTACATTCTCTTGATTTTTCAAAGTTCATTTTGAATTTCTTTCGTGAAATGCAAGAGTTGGAATATTTCAGTAGTGTTTTGTCGTGGTTTACCATATCACTGTTACATGCTCTTGATTTTTCTAAGTTTATTTTGAATTTCTTTCGTGAAATGCAAGAGTTGGAATATTTCAGTACTTTTTTGTCGTGGTTTACCTTATCACAGTTACATTCTCTTGATTTTTCAAAGTTTATTTTGGATTTCTTACCTTGAAATGCAAGAGTTGGAATACTTCAGTAGTGTTTTGTCGTGGTTTACCTTGCCACAGTTACATTCTCTTGATTTTTCAAAGTTCATTTTTTGATTTCTATCGTTTAAATGCAAGAGTTGGAATATTTGAGTAGTGTTTTGTTTTGGTTACCTTGTCACAGTTACATTCTCTGATTCTTAAAAGTTCATTTTGAATTTCTTTCGTTGAAATGCAAGAGTTGGAATATTTCAGTAGTGTTTTGTCATGGTTTACCTTGCCACAGTTACATTCTCTTGATTTTTCAAAGTTCATTTTCAATTTCTTTCATTGAAATGCAAGAGTTGAAATATTCAGTAGTGTTTTGTCGTGGTTTACCATATCACAGTTACATTCTCTTGATTTTTCAAAGTTTATTTTGGATTTCTTCCTTGAAATGCAAGAGTTGGAATATTTCAGTAGTGTTTTGTCGTGGTTTACCTTGCCACAGTTACATTCTCTTGATTTTTCAAAGTTTATTTTTTGATTTCTATCGTTTAAATGCAAGAGTTGGAATATTTGAGCAGTGTTTTGTTATGGTTTACCTTGTCACAGTTACATTCTCTGATGATTTTTCAAAGTTCATTTTGAATTTCTTTCGTTGAAAGGCAAGAGTTGGAATATTTCAGTAGTGTTTTGTCATGGTTTACCATGTCACAGTTACATTCTCTTGATTTTTCAAGGTTCATTTGAATTTCTTTCATTGAAATGCAAGAGTTCGATTATTTCAGTAGTTTGTTTTGTCGTGGTTACCTTGTCACAGTTACATTCTCTTAAGTTTTCAAAGTTCATTTTGAATTTCTTTCGTTGAAATGCAAGAGTTGGAATATTTCAGTAGTGTTTTGTCGTGGTTACCTTGTCACAGTTACATTCTCATGATTTTGATTTTTCAAAGTTCATTTTGAATTTCTTTCGTGAAATGCAAGAGTTGGAATATTTCAGTAGTGTTTTGTTGTGCTTTACCTTGTCACAGTTACATGCTCTTGATTTTTCAAAGTTCATTTTGAATTTCTTTCATGAAATGCAAGAGTTGGAATATTTCAGTAGTGTTTTATCGTGGTTTACCTTGTCACAGTTACATTCTCTTGATTTTCGAAGTTCATTTTGGATTTCTTTCCTTGAAATGCAAGAGTTGGAATATTTCAGTAGTGTTTTGTCGTGGTTACCTTGTCACAGTTACATTCTCTTGATTTTTCAAAAGTTCATTTTTGGATTTCTTTCGTTGAAATGCAAGAGTGGAATATTTCAGTAGTGTTTTGTTATGGTACCTTGTCACAGTTCCATTCTTTGATTTTTCAAAGTTCATTTTGGATTTTTTTTTCCTTGAAATGCAAGAGTTGGAATATTTTCAGTAGTATTTTGTCGTGGTTTACCTTGTCATAGTTAAATTCTCTTGATTTTTTCAAAGTTCATTTTGGATTTTTACATTCTCTTGATTTTTCAAAGTTCATTTTGGATTTCTTTCCTTGAAATGCAAGAGATGGAATATTTTCAGCAGTGTTTTGTCGTGGTTTACTTGTCACAGTTACATTCTCTTGATTTTTCAAAGTTCATTTTGAATTTCTTTCGTTGAAAATGCAAGAGTTGAATATTTTCAGTAGTGTCTTGTTGTGCTTTACCTTGTCACTGTTACATTCTCTTGATTTTTCAAAGTTCATTTTTGATTTCTTCGTTGAAATGCAAGAGTTGGAATATTTCAGTAGTGTTTGTTGTGTTTTACCTTGTCACAGTTACATTCTCTTGATTTTTCAAAGTTCATTTTAATTTTTTTTCGTTGAAATGCAAGAGTTGGAATATTTCAGCAGTATTTTGTTGTGCTTTACCTTGTCACAGTTACATGCTCTTGATTTTTCAAAGTTCATTTTGAATTTCTTTCGTGAAATGCAAGAGTTGGAATATTTCAGTAGTATTTTGTCGTGGTTTACCATGTCACAGTTACATTCTCTGATTTTTCAAAGTTCATTTTGAATTCTTTCATGAAATGCAAGAGTTGGAATATTTCAATAGTGTTTTATCGTGGTTTACCTAGTCACTGTTACATTCTCTTTATTTTTCAAAGTTCATTTTGGATTTCTTTCCTTGAAATGCAAGAGTTGGCATGTTTCAGTAGTGTTTTGTCGTGGTTTACCTTGTCACAGTTACATTCTCTGATTTTTCAAAGTTAATTTGGATTTCTTTCCTTGAAATGCAAGAGTTAGAATATTTCAGTAGTGTTTTTTCGTGGTTTACCTTGTCACAGTTACATTCTCTTGATTTTTCAAAAGTTAATTTTTGGATTTCTTTCGTTGAAATGCAAGAGTTGGAATATTTCAGTAGTGTTTTGTCATGGTTTACCTTGTCACAGTTACATTCTTTTAATTTTTCAAGGTTCATTTTGTTTTTTTTTCCTTGAAATGCAAGAGTTGGAATATTTCAGTAGTGTTTTGTCATGGTTTACCTTGTCACAATTGAATTCTCTTGATTTTTCAAAGTTCATTTTGGATTTTTACATTCTCTTGATTTTTCAAAGTTCATTTTGGATTTCTTTCCTTGATATGCAAGAGTTGAAATATTTTCAGTAGTGTTTTGTCGAGGTTTACCTTGTCACAGTTACATTCTCTTGATTTTTCAAAGTTCATTTTGGATTTTTACATTCTCTTGATTTTTCAAAGTTCATTTGAATTTCTTTCGTTGAAATGCAAGAGTTGGAATATTTCAGTAGTGTTTGTTGTGCTTTACCTTGTCACAGTTACATGATCTTGATTTTTCAAAGTTCATTTGAATTTCTTTCGTGAAATGCAAGAGTTGGAATATTTCAGTAGTGTTTTGTCGTGGTTTACCATGTCACAGTTCCATTCTCCTGATTTTTCTAAGTTCATTTTGGATTTCTTTCCTTGAAATGCAAGAGTTGGAATATTTCTTTAGTGTTTTGTCGTGGTTTACCTTGTCACAGTTACATTCTCTTGATTTTTCAAAGTTCATTTTGGATTTCTTTCCTTGAAATGCAAGAGTTAGAATATTTCAATAGTGTTTTGTCGTGGTTTACCTTGTCACAGTTACATTCTCTTGATTTTTCAAAAGTTTATTTTTGGATTTCTTTTGTTGAAATGCAAGAGTTGGAATATTTCAGTAGTGTTTTGTTATGGTTTACCTTGTCACAGTTACATTCTCTTGATTTTTCAAAGTTCATTTTTGGATTTCTTTCCTTGAAATGCAAGAGTTAGAATATTTCAGTAGTGTTTTGTCGTGGTTTTACCTTGTCACAGTTACATTCTCTTGATTTTTCAAAGTTCATTTTGGATTTTTACATTCTCTTGATTTTTCAAAGTTCATTTTGAATTTCTTTCATTGAAATGCAAGAGTTGGATTATTTCAGTAGTGTTTTGTCATGGTTATCTTGTCACAGTTACATTCTCTTAATTTTTCAAAGTTCATTTTGAATTTTTTTTAGTTGAAATGCAAAAGTTGGAATATTTCAGTAATGTTTTATTGTGCTTTACCTTGTCACAGTTACATGCTCTTGATTTTCAAAGATCATTTGAATTTCTTTCGTCAAATGCAAGAGTTGGAATATTTCAGTAGTATTTTGTCGTGGTTTACCATGTCGCAGATACATTCTCTTGATTTTTCAAAGTTCATTTTGAATTTCTTTCATGAAATGCAAGAGTTGGAATATTTCAGTAGTGTTTTTATCGTGGTTTACCTTGTCACAGTTACATTCTCTTGATTTTTCAAAGTTCATTATGGATTTCTTTCCTTGAAATGCAAGAGTTGGAATATTTCAGTAGTGTTTTGTCGTGGTTTACCTTGTCACAGTTACATTCTTTTGATTTTTCAAAAGTTCATTTTGGATTTCTTTTGTTGAAATGCAAGAGTTGGAATATTTCAGTAGTGTTTTGTTATGGTTTACCTTGTCACAGTTACATTTTCTTGATTTTTCAAAGTTCATTTTGGATTTTTACATTCTCTTGATTTTTCAAAGTTCATTTTGAATTTCTTTCGTGAAATGCAAGAGTTGGAATATTTAAGTAGTGTTTTGTCGTGGTTTACATGTCACAGTTACATTCTCTTGATTTTTCAAAGTTCATTTTGGATTTTTTTCCTTGAAATGCAAGAGTTGGAATATTTCAGTAGTGTTTTTCATGGTTTACCTTGTCACAGTTAAATTCTCTTGATTTTTCAAAGTTTATTTTGGATTTTACATTCTCTTGATTTTTCAAAGTTCATTTTGAATTTCTTTCGTGAAATGCAAGAGTTGGAATATTTCAGTAGTGTTTTGTCGTGGTTTACCATGTCAAAGTTACATTCTCTTGATTTTTCAAAGTTCATTTTGGATTTCTTTCCTTGAAATGCAAGAGTTAGAATATTTCAGTAGTGTTTTATCGTGGTTTATCTTGTCACAGTTACATTCTCTTGACTTTTCAAAAGTTCATTTTTGGATTTCTTTCGTTGAAATGCAAGAGTTGGAATATTTCAGAAGTGTTTTGTTTGGTTTACCTTGTCACAGTTCCATTCTTTTGATTTTCAAAGTTCATTTTGGATTTTTTTTCCTTGAAATGCAAGATTTGGAATATTTTCAGTAGTATTTGCCGTGGTTTACCTTGTCATAGTTAAATTCTCTTGATTTTTCAAAGTTCAATTTGGATTTTTACATTCTCTTGATTTTTCAAAGTTCATTTGGATTTCTTTCCTTGAAATGCAAGAGATGGAATATTTTCAGTAGTGTTTTGTCGTGGTTTACCTGTCACAGTTACATTCTCTTGATTTTTCAAAGTTCATTTTGAATTTCTTTCGTTGAAATGCAAGAGTTTGAATATTTCAGTAGTGTCTTGTTGTGCTTTACCTTGTCACTGTTACATTCTCTTGATTTTTCAAAGTTCATTTTGGATTTCTTTCGTTGAAATGCAAGAGTTGGAATATTCAGTAGTAGTGTTTTGTTGTGCTTTACTTTGTCACAGTTACATTCTCTTGATTTTTCAAAGTTCATTTTAATGTTTTTCGTTGAAATGCAAGAGTTGGAATATTTCAGTAGTATTTTGTTGTGCTTTACCTTGTCACAGTTACATGCTCTTGATTTTTCAAAGTTCATTTTGAATTTCTTTCGTGAAATGCAAGAGTTGGAATATTTCAGTAGTATTTTGTCGTGGTTTACCATGTCACAGTTACAATCTCTTGATTTTTCAAAGTTCATTTTGAATTTCTTTCATGAAATGCAAGAGTTGGAATATTTTAGTAGTGTTTTATCGTGGTTTACCTAGTCACTGTTACATTCTCTTTATTTTTCAAAGTTCATTTGGATTTCTTTCCTTGAAATGCAAGAGTTGGCATATTTTAGTAGTGTTTGTCGTGGTTTACCTTGTCATAGTTACATTCTCTTGATTTTTCAAAGTTCATTTTGGATTTCTTTCCTTGAAATGCAAGAGTTAGAATATTTCAGTAGTGTTTTGTCGTGGTTTACCTTGTCACAGTTACATTCTCTTGATTTTTCAAAAGTTAAGTTTTGGATTTCTAAGTTAAGTTTAAGTTTTTGGAGTAGTGTTTTATCGTGGTTTACCTTGTCACAGTTACATTCTCCTGATTTTTTCAAAGTTCATTTTGGATTTCTTTCCTTGAAATGCAAGAGTTGGAATATTTCAGTGGTGTTTTGTCGTGGCTTACCTTGTCACAGTTACATTCTCTTGATTTTTCAAAAGTTCATTTTTGGATTTCTTTCGTTGAAATGCAAGAGTTGGAATATTTCAGTAGTGTTTTTGTTATGGTTTACCTTGTCACAGTTACATTCTTTTGATTTTTCAAAGTTCATTTTGGATTTTTTTCCTTGAAATGCAAGAGTTGGAATATTTTCAGTAGTGTTTTGTCTAGGTTAACCTTGTCATAGTTAAATTCTCTTGATTTTTCAAAGTTCATTTTTGATTTTTACATTCTCTTGATTTTTCAAAGTTCATTTTGCATTTCTTTCCTTGAAATGCAAGAGTTGGAATATTTTCAGTAGTGTTTTGTCGTGGTTTACCTTGTCGCAGTTACATTCTCTTGATTTTTCAAAGTTCATTTTGTATTTCTTTCGTTGAAATGCAAGAGTTGGAATATTTCAGTAGTGTCTTGTTGTGCTTTACCTTGTCACTGTTACATTCTCTTGATTTTTCAAAGTTCATTTTGGATTTCTTCAGTTGAAATGCAAGAGTTGGAATATTTCAGTAGTGTTTTGTTGTGCTTTACCTTGTCACAGTTACATTCTCTTGATTTTTCAAAGTTCATTTTGAATTTCTTTCGTGGAATGCAAGAGTTGGAATATTTCAGTGGGTGTTTTGTCGTGGTTTAACATATCACTGTTACATGCTCTTGATTTTTCAAAGTTCATTTTGAATTTCTTTCGTGAAATGCAAGAGTTGGAATATTTCAGTAGTGTTTTATCGTGGGTTTACTTTTTCACAGTTACATTCTCTTGATCTTTCAAAGTTTTTTTTGGATTTCTTTCCTTGAAATGCAAGAGTTTGGAATATTTCAGTAGTGTTTTGTCGTGATTTACCTTATCACAGTTACATTCTCTTGATTTTTCAAAGTTTATTTGGATTTCTTTCCTTGAAATGCAAGAGTGGAATATTTCAGTAGTGTTTTGTCGTGGTTTACCTTGCCACAGTTACATTCTCTTGATTTTTCTAAGTTCATTTTTGGATTTCTATCGTTGAAATGCAAGAGTTGGAATATTTTAGTAGTGTTTTGTCGTGGTTTACCTTGTCACAGTTACATTCTCTTGATTTTCAAAGTTCATTTGAATTTTTTTCGTTGAAATGCAAGAGTTGGAATTTTTCAGTAGTGTTTTGTCATGATTTACCTTGCCACAGTTACATTCTCTTGATTTTTCAAAGTTCATTTTGAATTTCTTTCATTGAAATGCAAGAGTTGGAATATTTCAGTAGTGTTTTGTCGTGGTTTACCTTGTCACAGTTACATTCTCATGATTTTTCAAAGTTCATTTTGAATTTCTTTCATTGAAATGCAAGAGTTGGATTATTTCAGTAGTGTCATGGTTTACCATGTCACAGTTACATTCTCTTGATTTTTCAAAAGTTCATTTTTGGATTTCTTTCGTTGAAATGCAAGAGTTGGAGTACTTCAGTAGTGTTTTTTTATGGTTTACCTTGTCACAGTTACATTCTCTTGATTTTCAAAGTTCATTTTGGATTTTTTTTTCCTTGAAATGCAAGAGTTGGAATATTTCAATAGTGTTTTGTCATGGTTTACCATGTCACAGTTAAATTCTCTTGATTTTTCAAAGTTCATTTTGAATTTCTTTCATTGAAATGCAAGAGTTGGAATATTTCAGTAGTGTTTTTGTCGTGGTTTACCTTGTCACAGTTACATTCTAATGATTTTTCAAAGTTCATTTTGAATTTCTTTCATTGAAATGCAAGAGTTGGATTATTTCAGTAGTGTCATGGTTTACCATGTCACAGTTACATTCCCTTGATTTTTCAAAAGTCCATTTTTGGATTTCTTTCGTTGAAATGCAAGAGTTGGAATATTTCAGTAGTGTTTTTTTATGGTTTACCTTGTCACAGTTACATTTTTCTTGATTTTTCAAAGTTCATTTGGATTTTTACATTCTCTTGATTTTTTAAAGTTCACTTTGAATTTCTTTCGTGAAATGCAAGAGTTGGAATATTTAAGTAGTGTTTTGTCGTGGTTTACATGTCACAGTTACATTCTTTTGATTTTTCAAAGTTCATTTTGGATTTTTTCCCTTGAAATGCAAGAGTTGGAATATTTCAGTGGTGTTTTGTCGTGGCTTACCTTGTCACAGTTACATTCTCTTGATTTTTCAAAAGTTCATTTTTGATTTCTTTCGTTGAAATGCAAGAGTTGGAATATTTCAGTAGTGTTTTGTTATGGTTTAACTTGTCACAGTTACATTCTTTTGATTTTTCAAAGTTCATTTTGGATTTTTTTTTTCCTTGAAATGCAAGAGTTGGAATATTTTCAGTAGTGTTTTTGTCTAGGTTAACCTTGTCATAGTTAAATTCTCTTGATTTTTCAAAGTTCATTTTGGATTTTTACATTCTCTTGATTTTTCAAAGTTCATTTTGCATTTCTTTCCTTGAAATGCAAGAGTTGGAATATTTTCAGTAGTGTTTTGTCGTGGTTTACCTTGTCGCAGTTACATTCTCTGATTTTTCAAAGTTCATTTTGTATTTCTTTCGTTGAAATGCAAGAGTTGGAATATTTCAGTAGTGTCTTGTTGTGCTTTACCTTGTCACTGTTACATTCTCTTGATTTTTCAAAGTTCATTTTGGATTTCTTCAGTTGAAATGCAAGAGTTGGAATATTTCAGTAGTGTTTTGTTGTGCTTTACCTTGTCACAGTTACATTCTCTTGATTTTTCAAAGTTCATTTTGAATTTCTTTCGTGGAATGCAAGAGTTGGAATATTTCAGTGGTGTTTTTTTGTCGTGGTTTAACATATCACTGTTACATGCTCTTGATTTTTCAAAGTTCATTTTGAATTTCTTTCGTGAAATGCAAGAGTTGGAATATTTCAGTAGTGTTTTATCGTGGTTTACTTTTTCACAGTTACATTCTCTTGATCTTTCAAAGTTTTTTTGGATTTCTTTCCTTGAAATGCAAGAGTTGGAATATTTCAGTAGTGTTTTGTCGTGGTTTACCTTGTCACAGTTACATTCTCATGATTTTTCAAAGTTCATTTTGAATTTCTTTCATTGAAATGCAAGAGTTGGATTTTTCAGTAGTGTCATGGTTTACCATGTCACAGTTACATTCTCTTGATTTTTCAAAAGTTCATTTTTGGATTTCTTTCGTTGAAATGCAAGAGTTGGAGTACTTCAGTAGTGTTTTTTTTATGGTTTACCTTGTCACAGTTACATTCTCTTGATTTTTCAAAGTTCATTTTGGATTTTTTTTTCCTTGAAATGCAAGAGTTGGAATATTTCAATAGTGTTTTGTCATGGTTTACCATGTCACAGTTAAATTCTCTTGATTTTTCAAAGTTCATTTTGAATTTCTTTCATTGAAATGCAAGAGTTGGAATATTTCAGTAGTGTTTTTGTCGTGGTTTACCTTGTCACAGTTACATTCTAATGATTTTTCAAAGTTCATTTTGAATTTCTTTCATTGAAATGCAAGAGTTGGATTATTTCAGTAGTGTCATGGTTTACCATGTCACAGTTACATTCCCTTGATTTTTCAAAAGTTCATTTTTTGGATTTCTTTCGTTGAAATGCAAGAGTTGGAATATTTCAGTAGTGTTTTTTTATGGTTTACCTTGTCACAGTTACATTTTCTTGATTTTTCAAAGTTCATTTTGGATTTTTACATTCTCTTGATTTTTTAAAGTTCATTTTGAATTTCTTTCGTGAAATGCAAGAGTTGGAATATTTAAGTAGTGTTTTGTCGTGGTTTACATGTCACAGTTACATTCTTTTGATTTTTCAAAGTTCATTTTGGATTTTTTCCTTGAAATGCAAGAGTTGGAATATTTCAGTGGTGTTTTGTCGTGGCTTACCTTGTCACAGTTACATTCTCTTGATTTTTCAAAAGTTCATTTTGGATTTCTTTCGTTGAAATGCAAGAGTTGGAATATTTCAGTAGTGTTTTGTTATGGTTTACCTTGTCACAGTTACATTCTTTTGATTTTTCAAAGTTCATTTTGGGATTTTTTTCTTGAAATGCAAGAGTTGGAATATTTTCAGTAGTGTTTTGTCTAGGTTAACCTTGTCATAGTTAAATTCTCTTGATTTTTCAAAGTTCATTTTGGATTTTTACATTCTCTTGATTTTTCAAAGTTCATTTTGCATTTCTTTCCTTGAAATGCAAGAGTTGGAATATTTTCAGTAGTGTTTTGTCGTGGTTTACCTTGTCGCAGTTACATTCTCTGATTTTTCAAAGTTCATTTTGTATTTCTTTCGTTGAAATGCAAGAGTTGGAATATTTCAGTAGTGTCTTGTTGTGCTTTACCTTGTCACTGTTACATTCTCTTGATTTTTCAAAGTTCATTTTGGATTTCTTCAGTTGAAATGCAAGAGTTGGAATATTTCAGTAGTGTTTTGTTGTGCTTTACCTTGTCACAGTTACATTCTCTTGATTTTTCAAAGTTCATTTTGAATTTCTTTCGTGGAATGCAAGAGTTGGAATATTTCAGTGGTGTTTTGTCGTGGTTTAACATATCACTGTTACATGCTCTTGATTTTTCAAAGTTCATTTTGAATTTCTTTCGTGAAATGCAAGAGTTGGAATATTTCAGTAGTGTTTTATCGTGTTTACTTTTTCACAGTTACATTCTCTTGATCTTTCAAAGTTTTTTTTGGATTTCTTTCCTTGAAATGCAAGAGTTGGAATATTTCAGTAGTTTTTTGTCGTGATTTACCTTATCACAGTTACATTCTCTTGATTTTTCAAAGTTTATTTTGGATTTCTTCCTTGAAATGCAAGAGTTGGAATATTTCAGTAGTGTTTTGTCGTGGTTTACCTTGCCACAGTTACATTCTCTTGATTTTTCTAAGTTCATTTTTGGATTTCTATCGTTGAAATGCAAGAGTTGGAATATTTTAGTAGTGTTTTGTCGTGGTTTACCTTGTTACAGTTACATTCTCTTGATTTTCAAAGTTCATTTTGAATTTTTTCGTTCGTTGAAATGCAAGAGTTGGAATTTTTCAGTAGTGTTTTGTCATGATTTACCTTGCCACAGTTACATTCTCTTGATTTTTCAAAGTTCATTTTGAATTTCTTCATTGAAATGCAAGAGTTGGAATATTTCAGTAGTGTTTTGTCGTGGTTTACCTTGTCACAGTTACATTCTCATGATTTTTCAAAGTTCATTTTGAATTTCTTTCATTGAAATGCAAGAGTTGGATTATTTCAGTAGTGTCATGGTTTACCATGTCACAGTTACATTCTCTTGATTTTTCAAAGTTCATTTTGAATTTCTTTCGTGGAATGCAAGAGTTGGAATATTTCAGTGGTGTTTTGTCGTGGTTTAACATATCACTGTTACATGCTCTTGATTTTTTTCAAAGTTCATTTTGAATTTCTTTCGTGAAATGCAAGAGTTGGAATATTTCAGTAGTGTTTTATCGTGGTTTACTTTTTCACAGTTACATTCTCTTGATTTTTCAAATTTTTTTTGGATTTCTTTCCTTGAAATGCAAGAGTTGGAATATTTCAGTAGTGTTTTGTCGTGGTTTACCTTGTCACAGTTACATTCTCATGATTTTTCAAAGTTCATTTTGAATTTCTTTCATTGAAATGCAGAGTTGGATTATTTCAGTAGTGTCATGGTTTACCATGTCACAGTTACATTCTCTTGATTTTTCAAAAGTTCATTTTTGGATTTCTTTCGTTGAAATGCAAGAGTTGGAGTACTTCAGTAGTGTTTTTTTATGGTTTACCTTGTCACAGTTACATTCTCTTGATTTTTCAAAGTTCATTTTGGATTTTTTTTTTCCTTGAAATGCAAGAGTTGGAATATTTCAATAGTGTTTTGTCATGGTTTACCATGTCACAGTTAAATTCTCTTGATTTTTCAAAGTTCATTTTGAATTTCTTTCATTGAAATGCAAGAGTTGGAATATTTCAGTAGTGTTTTTGTCGTGGTTTACTTGTCACAGTTACATTCTAATGATTTTTCAAAGTTCATTTTGAATTTCTTTCATTGAAATGCAAGAGTTGGATTATTTTCAGTAGTGTCATGGTTTACCATGTCACAGTTACATTCCCTTGATTTTTCAAAAGTTCATTTTTGGATTTCTTTCGTTGAAATGCAAGAGTTGAATATTTCAGTAGTGTTTTTTTTTTTTTATGGTTTACCTTGTCACAGTTACATTTCTTGATTTTTCAAAGTTCATTTTGGATTTTACATTCTCTTGATTTTTTAAAGTTCATTTTGAATTTCTTTCGTGAAATGCAAGAGTTGGAATATTTAGTAGTGTTTTGTCGTGGTTTACATGTCACAGTTACATTCTTTTGATTTTTCAAAGTTCATTTTGGATTTTTTCCTTGAAATGCAAGAGTTGGAATATTTCAGTGGTGTTTTGTCGTGGCTTACCTTGTCACAGTTACATTCTCTTGATTTTTCAAAAGTTCATTTTTGGATTTCTTTCGTTGAAATGCAAGAGTTGGAATATTTCAGTAGTGTTTTGTTATGGTTTACCTTGTCACAGTTACATTCTTTTGATTTTTCAAAGTTCATTTTGGATTTTTTTCCTTGAAATGCAAGAGTTGGAATATTTTCAGTAGTGTTTTGTCTAGGTTAACCTTGTCATAGTTAAAATTCTCTTGATTTTTCAAAGTTCATTTTGGATTTTTACATTCTCTTGATTTTTCAAAGTTCATTTTGCATTTCTTTCCTTGAAATGCAAGAGTTGGAATATTTTCAGTAGTGTTTTGTCGTGGTTTACCTTGTCGCAGTTACATTCTCTTGATTTTTCAAAGTTCATTTTGTATTTCTTTCGTTGAAATGCAAGAGTTGGAATATTTCAGTAGTGTCTTGTTGTGCTTTACCTTGTCACTGTTACATTCTCTTGATTTTTCAAAGTTCATTTTGGATTTCTTCAGTTGAAATGCAAGAGTTGGAATATTTCAGTAGTGTTTTGTTGTGCTTTACCTTGTCACAGTTACATTCTCTTGATTTTTCAAAGTTCATTTTGAATTTCTTTCGTGGAATGCAAGAGTTGGAATATTTCAGTGGTGTTTTGTCGTGGTTTAACATATCACTGTTACATGCTCTTGATTTTTCAAAGTTCATTTTGAATTTCTTTCGTGAAATGCAAGAGTTGGAATATTTCAGTAGTGTTTTATCGTGGTTTACTTTTTCACAGTTACATTCTCTTGATCTTTCAAAGTTTTTTTTGGATTTCTTTCCTTGAAATGCAAGAGTTGGAATATTTCAGTAGTGTTTTGTCGTGATTTACCTATCACAGTTACATTCTCTTGATTTTCAAAGTTTATTTTGGATTTCTTTCCTTGAAATGCAAGAGTTGGAATATTTCAGTAGTGTTTTGTCGTGGTTTACCTTGCCACAGTTACATTCTCTTGATTTTTCTAAGTTCATTTGGATTTCTATCGTTGAAATGCAAGAGTTGGAATATTTTAGTAGTGTTTTGTCGTGGTTTACCTTGTCACAGTTACATTCTCTTGATTTTCAAAGTTCATTTTGAATTTTTTTTCGTTGAAATGCAAGAGTTGGAATTTTCAGTAGTGTTTTGTCATGATTTACCTTGCCACAGTTACATTCTCTTGATTTTTTAAAGTTCATTTTGAATTTCTTTCATTGAAATGCAAGAGTTGGAATATTTCAGTAGTGTTTTGTCGTGGTTTACCTTGTCACAGTTACATTCTCATGATTTTTCAAAGTTCATTTTGAATTCTTTCATTGAAATGCAAGAGTTGGATTATTTCAGTAGTGTCATGGTTTACCATGTCACAGTTACATTCTCTTGATTTTTCAAAAGTTCATTTTTGGATTTCTTTCGTTGAAATGCAAGAGTTGGAGTACTTCAGTAGTGTTTTTTTATGGTTTACCTTGTCACAGTTACATTCTCTTGATTTTTCAAAGTTCATTTTGGATTTTTTTTTTCCTTGAAATGCAAGAGTTGGAATATTTCAATAGTGTTTTGTCATGGTTTACCATGTCACAGTTAAATTCTCTTGATTTTTCAAAGTTCATTTTGAATTTCTTTCATTGAAATGCAAGAGTTGGAATATTTCAGTAGTGTTTTTGTCGTGGTTTACCTTGTCACAGTTACATTCTAATGATTTTTCAAAGTTCATTTTGAATTTCTTTCATTGAAATGCAAGAGTTGGATTATTTCAGTAGTGTCATGGTTTACCATGTCACAGTTACATTCCCTTGATTTTTCAAAAGTTCATTTTTGGATTTCTTTCGTTGAAATGCAAGAGTTGGAATATTTCAGTAGTGTTTTTTTATGGTTTACCTTGTCACAGTTACATTTTCTTGATTTTTCAAAGTTCATTTTGGATTTTTACATTCTCTTGATTTTTTAAAGTTCATTTTGAATTTCTTTCGTGAAATGCAAGAGTTGGAATATTTAAGTAGTGTTTTGTCGTTGTTTACATGTCACAGTTACATTCTTTTGATTTTTCAAAGTTCATTTTGGATTTTTTTTCCTTGAAATGCAAGAGTTGGAATATTTTCAGTAGTGTTTTGTCGTGGTTAACCTTGTCATAGTTAAATTCTCTTGATTTTTTCAAAGTTCATTGTGGATTTTTACATTCTCTTGATTTTTCAAAGTTCATTTTGCATTTCTTTCCTTGAAATGCAAGAGTTGGAATATTTTCAGTAGTGTTTTGTCGTGGTTTACCTTGTCGCAGTTACATTCTCTTGTTTTTTCAAAGTTCATTTTGAATTTCTTTCGTTGAAATGCAAGAGTTGGAATATTTCAGTAGTGTCTTGTTGTGCTTTACCTTGTCACTGTTACATTCTCTTGATTTTTCAAAGTTCATTTTGGATTTCTTTAGTTGAAATGCAAGAGTTGGAATATTTCAGTAGTGTTTTGTTGTGCTTTACCTTGTCACAGTTACATTTTCTTGATTTTTCAAAGTTCATTTTGAATTTCTTTCGTGGAATGCAAGAGTTGGAGTATTTCAGTGGTGTTTTTGTCGTGGTTTAACATATCACTGTTACATGCTCTTGATTTTTCAAAGTTCATTTTGAATTTCTTTCGTGAAATGCAAGAGTTGGAATATTTCAGTAGTGTTTTATCGTGGTTTACTTTTTCACAGTTACATTCTCTTGATCTTTCAAAGTTCTTTTTGGATTTCTTTCCTTGAAATGCAAGAGTTGGAATATTTCAGTAGTGTTTTGTCGTGATTTACCTTATCACAGTTACATTCTCTTGATTTTTCAAAGTTTATTTTGGATTTCTTTCCTTGAAATGCAAGAGTTGGAATATTTCAGTAGTGTTTTGTCGTGGTTTACCTTGCCACAGTTACATTCTCTTGATTTTTTCAAAAGTTCATTTTGGATTTCTTTCGTTGAAATGCAAGAGTTGAGTACTTCAGTAGTGTTTTTTTATGGTTTACCTTGTCACAGTTACATTCTCTTGATTTTTCAAAGTTCATTTTGGATTTTTTTTTCCTTGAAATGCAAGAGTTGGAATATTTCAGTAGTGTTTTGTCATGGTTTACCATGTCACAGTTAAATTCTCTTGATTTTTTCAAAGTTCATTTTGAATTTCTTTCATTGAAATGCAAGAGTTGGAATATTTCAGTAGTGTTTTTGTCGTGGTTTACCTTGTCACAGTTACATTCTCATGATTTTTCAAAGTTCATTTTGAATTTCTTTCATTGAAATGCAAGAGTTGGATTATTTCAGTAGTGTCATGGTTTACCTTGTCACAGTTACATTTTCTTGATTTTTCAAAGTTCATTTGAATTTCTTTCATTGAAATGCAAGTGGAATTATTTCAGTAGTGTTTTTTTGAAGTTTACCAAGTCACAGTTACATTCCCTTGATTTTCAAAGTTCCTTTTGGTTTTGTTTCATTGAAATGCAAGAGTTGGAATATTTCAGTAGTGTTTTGTCGTGGTTTACTTGTCACAGTTACATTCTCTTGATTTTTCAAAGTTCATTTTGGATTTTTCCTTGAAATGCAAGAGTTAGAATATTTCAATAGTGTTTTGTCGTGGTTTACCTTGTCACAGTTACATTCTCTTCATTTTTCAAAAGTTCATTTTTGGATTTCTTTTGTTGAAATGCAAGAGTTGGAATATTTCAGTAGTGTTTTGTTATGGTTTACCTTGTCACAGTTACATTTTCTTGATTTTTCAAAGTTCATTTTGGATTTTTACATTCTCTTGATTTTTCAAAGTTCATTTTGAATTTCTTTCGTGAAATGCAAGAGTTGGAATATTTAAGTAGTGTTTTGTCGTGGTTTAAATGTCACAGTTACATTCTCTTGATTTTTCAAAGTTCATTCTGGATTTTTTTCCTTGAAATGCAAGAGTTGGAATATTTCAGTAGTGTTTTTCATGGTTTACCTTGTCACAGTTAAATTCTCTTGATTTTTCAAAGTTTATTTTGGATTTTTACATTCTCTTGATTTTTCAAAGTTCATTTGAATTTCTTTCGTGAAATGCAAGAGTTGGAATATTTAAGTTGTGTTTTGTCGTGGTTTACCATGTCACAGTTACATTCTCTCGATTTTTCAAAGTTCATTTTGGATTTCTTTCCTTGAAATGCAAGAGTTAGAAATATTTCAGTAGTGTTTTATCGTGGTTTATCTTGTCACAGTTACATTCTCTTGACTTTTCAAAAGTTCATTTTTGGATTTCTTTCGTTGAAATGCAAGAGTTGGAATATTTCAGAAGTGTTTTGTTTTGGTTTACCTTGTCACAGTTCCATTCTTTTGATTTTCAAAGTTCATTTTGATTTTTTTTCTTGAAATGCAAGATTTGGAATATTTTCAGTAGTGTTTTGTCGTGGTTTACCTTGTCATAGTTAAATTCTCTTGATTTTTCAAAGTACATTTTGGATTTTTACATTCTCTTGATTTTTCAAAGTTCATTTTTTGGATTTCTTTCCTTGAAGTGCAAGAGATGGAATATTTTCAGTAGTGTTTTGTCGTGGTTTACCTTGTCACAGTTACATTCTCTGATTTTTCAAAGTTCATTTGAATTTCTTTCGTTGAAATGCAAGAGTTTGAATATTTCAGTAGTGTCTTGTTGTGCTTTACCTTGTCACTGTTACATTCTCTTGATTTTTCAAAATTCATTTTGGATTTCTTTCGTTGAAATGCAAGAGTTGGAATATTTCAGTAGTGTTTTGTTGTGCTTACTTTGTCACAGTTACATTCTCTTGATTTTTCAAAGTTCATTTTAATGTTTTTTTCGTTGAAATGCAAGAGTTGGAATATTTCAGTAGTATTTTGTTGTGCTTTACCTTGTCACAGTTACATGCTCTTGATTTTTTCAAAGTTCATTTTGAATTTCTTTCGTTGAAATGCAAGAGTTGGAATATTTCAGTAGTATTTTGTCGTGGTTTACCATGTCACAGTTACAATCTCTTGATTTTTCAAAGTTCATTTTGAATTTCTTTCATGAAATGCAAGAGTTGGAATATTTCAGTAGTGTTTTTATCGTGGTTTACCTAGTCACTGTTACATTCTCTTTATTTTTCAAAGTTCATTTTGGATTTCTTTCCTTGAAATGCAAGAGTTAGAATATTTCAGTAGTGTTTTGTCGTGGTTTACCTTGTCACAGTTACATTCTCTTGATTTTCAAAAGTTAAGTTTTGGATTTCTAAGTTAAGTTTAAGTTTTTGGAGTAGTGTTTTATCGTGGTTTACCTTGTCACAGTTACATTCTCCTGATTTTTCAAAGTCCATTTGGATTTCTTTCCTTGAAATGCAAGAGTTGGAATATTTCAGTAGTGTTTTGTCGTGGTTTACCTTGTCACAGTTACATTCTCTTGATTTTTCAAATTTCATTTTGTATTTCTTTCCTTGAAAATGCAAGAGTTAGAATATTTCAGTAGTGTTTTGTCGTGGTTTACCTTGTCACAGTTACATTCTTTTGATTTTTCAAAGTTCATTTTGGATTTTCTTTCCTTGAAATGCAAGAGTTGGAATATTTTCAGTAGTGTTTTGTCGGGTTTTACCTTGTCATAGTTAAAATCTCTTGATTTTTCAAAGTTCATTTTGGATTTTTTGATTCTCTTGATTTTTCAAAGTTCATTTTGAATTTCTTTCGTTGAAATGCAAGAGTTGGAATATTTCAGTAGTGTCTTGTTGTGCTTTACCTTGTCACTGTTATATTCTCTTGATTTTTCAAAGTTCATTTTGGATTTCTTTCGTTGAAATGGAAGAGTTGGAATATTTCAGCAGTGTTTTGTTGTGCTTTACCTTGTCACAGTTTCATTCTCTTGATTTGTCAAAGTTCATTTTGAATTTCTTTCGTGGAATGCAAGAGTTGGAATATTTCAGTGGTGTTTTGTCGTGGTTCAACATATCAGTGTTACATGCTCTTGATTTTTCAAAGTCATTTTGAATTTCTTTCGGGAAATGCAAAGAGTTGGAAAATTTCAGTAGTTTTTTATCGTGGTTTACTTTTTAACAGTTACATTCTCTTGATCTTTCAAAGTTCTTTTTGGATTTCTTTCCTTGAAATGCAAGAGTTGGAATATTTCAGTAGTGTTTTGTCGTGATTTACCTTATCACAGTTACATTCTCTTGATTTTTCAAAGTTTATTTTGGATTTCTTTCCTTGAAATGCAAGAGTTGGAATATTTCAGTAGTGTTTTGTCGTGGTTTACCTTGCCACAGTTACATTCTCTTGATTTTTCAAAGTTCATTTTGGATTTCTATCGTTGATATGCAAGAGTTGGAATATTTTAGTTAGTGTTTTTGTCATGGTTTACCTTGCCACAGTTACATTCTCTTGATTTTCAAAGTTCATTTTGAATTTTTTTCGTTTAAATGCAAGAGTTGGAAAATTTCAGTAGTGTTTTGTCATGGTTTACCTTGCCACAGTTACATTCTCTTGATTTTTCAAAGTTTATTTTGAATTTCTTTCATTGAAATGCAAGAGTTGGATTATTTCAGTAGTGTCATGGTTTACCATGTCACAGTTACATTCTCTTGATTTTTCAAAAGTTCATTTTTGGATTTCTTTCGTTGAAATGCAAGAGTTGGAATATTTCAGTAGTGTTTTTTTATGGTTTACCTTGTCACAGTTACATTCTCTTGATTTTTCAAAGTTCATTTTGGATTTTTTTTTTCTTGAAATGCAATAGTTGGAATATTCCAGTAGTGTTTTGTCATGGTTTACCATGTCAAAGTTAAATTCTCTTGATTTTTCAAAGTTCATTTTGGATTTTTTACATTCTCTTGATTTTTCAAAGTTCATTTGAATTTCTTTCGTGAAATGCAAGAGTTGGAATATTTCAGTAGTGTTTTGTCGTGGTTTACCATGTCACAGTTACATTCTCTTGATTTTTTCAAAGTTCATTTTGGATTTTTTCCTTGAAATGCAAGAGTTGGAATATTTCAGTAGTGTTTTGTCATGGTTTTGACCTTGTCACAGTTTTAAATTCTCTTGATTGTTCAAAGTTTATTTTGGATTTTTTACATTCTCTTGATTTTTCAAAGTTCATTTAGAATTCTTTCGTGAAATGCAAAGAGTTGGAATATTTCAGTAGTGTTTTGTCGTGGTTTACCATATCACAGTTACATTCTCTGATTTTTCAAAGTTCATTTTGAATTTCTTTCAGGAAATGCAAGAGTTGGAATATTTCAGTAGTGTTTTATCGTGGTTTACCTTGTCACAGTTACATTCTCTTGATTTTTAAAAGTTCATTTTGGATTTCTTTCCTTGAAATGCAAGAGTAGGAATATTTCAGTAGTGTTTTGTCGTGGTTTACCTTGTCATGGTTACATTCTCTTGATTTTTCAAAGTTCATTTTTGGATTTCTTTCGTTGAAATGCAAGAGTTGGAATATTTCAGTAGTGTTTTGTTATGGTTTACCTGTCACAGTTACATTCTCTTGATTTTTCAAAGTTCATTTTGGATTTCTTTCATTGAAATGCAAGCGTTGGAATATTTCAGTAGTGTTTTGTCTTGGTTTACCTTGTCACAGTTACATCCTCTTGATTTTTCAAAGTTCATTCTGGATTTTTACATTCTCTTGATTTTTCAAAGTTCATTTTGAATTTCTTTCGTGAAATGCAAGAGTTGGAATATTTCAGTAGTGTTTTGTCGTGGTTTACCATCTCACAGTACATTCTCTTGATTTTTTCAAAGTTCATTTTGAATTTCTTTCGTGAAATGCAAGAGTTGGAATATTTCAATAGTGTTTTATCGTGGTTTACCTTGTCACAGTTACATTCTCTTGATTTTCAAAGTTCATTTGGATTCCTTCCTTGAAATGCAAGAGTTGGAATATTTCAGTAGTGTTTTGTCGAGGTTTACCTTGTCACAGTTACATTCTCTTGATTTTTCAAAGTTCATTTTGGATTTCTTTCCTTGAAATGTAAGAGTTGGAATATTTCAGTAGTGTTTTGTTATGGTTTACCGCGTCACAGTTACATTCTCTTGATTTTTCAAAGTTCATTTTGGATTTCTTTCCTTGAAATGCAAGAGTTGGAATATTTCAGTAATGTTTTGTCGTGGTTTACCTTGTCACAGTTACATTCTCTTGATTTTTCAAGGTTCATTTGGATTTTTACATTCTCTTGATTTTTCAAAGTTCATTTTGAATTTCTTTCGTTGAAATGCAAGAGTTGGAATATTTCAGTAGTGTCTTGTTGTGCTTTACCTTGTCACTGTTACATTCTCTTGATTTTTCAAAGTTCATTTTGGATTTCTTTCGTTGAAATGCAAGAGTTGGAATATTACAGTAGTGTTTTGTTGTGCTTTACCTTGTCACAGTTACATTCTGTTGATTTTTCAAAGTTCATTTTGAATTTCTTTCGTGAAATGCAAGAGTTGAAAATATTTCAGTAGTGTTTTGTCGTGGTTTACCATATCACTGTTACATGCTCTTGATTTTTTCTAAGTTTATTTTGAATTTCTTTCGTGAAATGCAAGAGTTGGAATATTTCAGTACTTTTTTGTCGTGGTTTACCTTATCACAGTTACATTCTCTTGATTTTTCAAAGTTTTATTTTGGATTTCTTACCTTGAAATGCAAGAGTTGGAATACTTCAGTAGTGTTTTGTCGTGGTTTACCTTGCCACAGTTACATTCTCTTGATTTTTCAAAGTTCATTTTTGATTTCTATCGTTTAAATGCAAGAGTTGGAATATTTGAGTAGTTTTTTGTTTTGGTTTACCTTGTCACAGTTACATTCTCTTGATTTTTCAAAGTTCATTTTGAATTTCTTTCGTTAAAATGCAAGAGTTGGAATATTTCAGTAGTGTTTTGTCATGGTTTACCTTGCCACAGTTACATTCTCTTGATTTTTCAAAGTTCATTTTGAATTTCTTTCATTGAAATGCAAGAGTTGGAATATTTCAGTAGTGTTTTGTCGTGGTTTACCATATCACAGTTACATTCTCTTGATTTTTCAAAGTTTATTTTGGATTTCTTTCCTTGAAATGCAAGAGTTGGAATATTTCAGTAGTGTTTTGTCGTGGTTTACCTTGCCACAGTTACATTCTCTTGATTTTTCAAAGTTTATTTTTTGATTTCTATCGTTTAAATGCAAGAGTTGGAATATTTGAGCAGTGTTTTGTTATGGTTTACCTTGTCACAGTTACATTCTCTTGATTTTTCAAAGTTCATTTTGAATTTCTTTCGTTGAAATGCAAGAGTTGGAATATTTCAGTAGTGTTTTGTCATGGTTTACCATGTCACAGTTACATTCTCTTGATTTTTCAAAGTTCATTTTGAATTTCTTTCATTGAAATGCAAGAGTTCGATATTTCAGTAGTGTTTTGTCGTGGTTTAACCTTGTCACAGTTACATTCTCTTAAGTTTTCAAAGTTCATTTTGAATTTCTTTCGTTGAAATGCAAGAGTTGGAATATTTCAGTAGTGTTTTGTCGTGGTTTACCTTGTCACAGTTACATTCTCATGATTTTTCAAAGTTCATTTTGAATGTCTTTCATTGAAATGCAAAGAGTTGGATTATTTCAGTAGTGTTTTGTCATGGTTTACCATGTCGCAGTTACATTCTCTTGATTTTTTCAAAGTCCATTTTGATTCTTCGTTGAAATGCAAGAGTTGGAATATTTCAGTTGTGTTTTGTCGTGGTTTACCATGTCACAGTTACATTCTCACTGATTTTTTCAAAGTTCATTTTGAATTTCCTTCGTTGAAATGCAAGAGTTGGAATATTTCAGTAGTGTTTTGTCATGGTTTACCATGTCACAGTTACATTCTCTTGATTTTTCAAAGTTCATTTTGAATTTCTTTCATTGAAATGCAAGAGTTGGATTATTCAGTAGTGTTTTGTCGTGGTTTACCTTGCCACAGTTACATTCTCTTGATTTTCAAAGTTCATTTTGAATTTCTTTCATTGAAATGCAAGAGTTAGAATATTTCAGTTGTGTTTTCTCTCATGATTTACCTTGTCACAGTTAAATTCTCTTAATTTTTCAAAGTTCATTTTTGAATTTCTTTCATTGAAATGCAAGAGTTGGAATATTTCAGTAGTGTTTTGTTGTGCTTTACCTTGTCAAAGTTACATTCTCTTAATTTTTCAAAGTTCATTTTGAATTTCTTTCGTTGAAATGCAAGAGTTTGAATATTTAAGTAGTGTTTTGTTGTGCTTTACCTTGTCACAGTTACATTCTCTTGATTTTTCAAAGTTCATTTTGAATTTCTTTCATTGAAATGCAAGAGTTGGAATATTTCAGTAGTGTTTTGTCGTGGTTTACCTTGTCACACTTACATTCTCTTGATTTTTCAAAGTTCATTTTGGATTTCTTTCCTTGAAATGCAAGAGTTAGAATATTTCAATAGTGTTTTGTCGTGGTTTACCTTGTCACAGTTACATTCTCTTCGATTTTTCAAAAATTCATTTTTGGATTTCTTTCGTTGAAATGCAAGAGTTGGAATATTTTCATTAGTGTTTTGTTATGGTTTACCTTGTCACAGTTACATTCTCTTGATTTTTCAAAGTTCATTTTGGATTTCTTTCCTTAAAATGCAAGAGTTGGAATATTTCAGTAGTGTTTTGTCGTGAGTTTTTTGTTTACCTTGTCACAGTTACATTCTCTTGATTTTTCAAAGTTCATTTGGATTTTTACATTCTCTTGATTTTTCAAAGTTCATTTTGAATTTCTTTCATTGAAATGCAAGAGTTTAGAATATTTCAGTTGTGTTTTTCTCGTGATTTACCTTGTCACAGTTAAATTCTCTTAATTTTTCAAAGTTCATTTTGAATTTCTTTCACTGAAATGCAAGAGTTGGAATATTTCAGTAGTGTTTTGTTGTGCTTTACCTTGTCAAAGTTCACATTCTCTTAATTTTTTCAAAGTTCATTTTGAATTTCTTTCGTTGAAATGCAAGAGTTTGAATATTTAAGTAGTGTTTTGTTGTGCTTTACCTTGTCACAGTTACATTCTCTTGATTTTTCAAAGTTCATTTTGAATTTCTTTCATTGAAATGCAAGAGTTGGAATATTTCAGTAGTGTTTTGTCGTGGTTTACCTTGTCACAGTTACATTCTCTTGATTTTTCAAAGTTCATTTTGAATTTCTTTCCTTGAAATGCAAGAGTTAGAATATTTCAATATTGTTTTTTTCGTGGTTTACCTTGTCACAGTTACATTCTCTTGATTTTTCAAAAATTCATTTTTGGATTTCTTTCGTTGAAATGCAAGAGTTGGAATATTTCATTAGTGTTTTTGTTATGGTTTACCTTGTCACAGTTACATTCTCTTGATTTTTTCAAAGTTCATTTTGGATTTCTTTCCTTAAAATGCAAGAGTTGGAATATTTCAGTAGTGTTTTGTCGTGGTTCACCATGTTCACAGTTACATTCTCTTGATTTTTCAAAGTTCATTTGGGATTTATTTCCTTGAAATGCAAGAGTTGGAATATTTCAGTAGTGGAATATTTCGTAAAATGCAAGAATGTACGCGCACGTACGTAGGAAGAGAATTCAAAATGAACTTTGAAAAATCAAGAGAATGTAACTGTGACATGGTAAACCACGACAAAACAATACTGAAATATTCCAACTCTTGAATTTTACGAAAGAAATCCAAAATGAATTTTGAAAAATCAAGAGAATGTAACTGTGACATGGTAAAGCACAACAAAACACTACTGAAATATTCCAACTCTTGCATTTCAACGAAAAAAAATCCAAAATGAACTTTGAAAAATCAAGAGAATGTAACTTTGACAAGGTAAAGCACAACAAAACACATTTCAATGAAAGAAAAATCCACAATGAACTTTGAAAAATCAAGGGAATGTAGCTGTGACACGGTAAACCACGACAAAACTCTACCGAAATTATTCCAACTCTTGCATTTCAACGAATGAAATTCAAGATGAACTTTGAAAAATCAAGAGAATGTCACTGTGACAAAGGTAAACCACGACAAAACACTACTGAAATATTCCAACTCTTGCATTTCACAAAAGAAATTTCAAATGAACACTGAAAATCAAGAGAATGTAACTGTGACAGAGTAAACCACGACAAAAAAATTACTGAAAAATATTCCAACTCTTGCATTTTCAACGAAATAAATCCAAATGAACTTTGAAAATCAAGAGAAAGTAACTGTGACAAGGTAAACCACAACAAAACACTACTGAAATATTCCAACTCTTGAATGTCAATGAAAGAAATTCAAAATGAACTTGAAAAATCAAGAGAATGTTAACTGTGACAAGGTAAACACAACAAAACACTACTGAAATATTCAAACTCTTGCATTTCAACGAAAGAAATTCAAAATGAACTTTGAAAAATTAATGAGAATGTAATTTTGACAAGGTAAAGCACAACAAAAAACACTACTGAAATATTCCAACTCTTGCATTTAAATGAAAGAAATTCAAAATGAACTTTGTAAAATTAAGAGAATTTAACTGTGACAAGGTAAACCACGACAAAACACTACTGAAATATTCCAACTCTTGCATTTCACAAAAGAAATTCAAAATGAACACTGAAAAATCAAGAGAAATGTAACTGTGACAAAGTAAACCACGACAAAAACATTACTGAAATATTCCAACTCTTGCATTTCAACGAAAGAAATCCAAAAACTGAACTTTGAAAAATCAAGAGAATGTAACTGTGACAAGGTAAACCACAACAAAACACTACTGAAATATTCCAACTCTTGCATTTCAATGAAAGAAATTCAAAATGAACTTTGAAAAATCAAGAGAATGTAACTGTGACAAGGTAAAGCACAACAAAACACTACTGAAATATTCAAACTCTTGCATTTCAATGAAAGAAATTCAAAATGAACTTTGAAAAATCAAGAGAATGTAACTGTGACATGGTAAACCACGACAAAACATTACTGAAATATTCCAACTCTTTGCATTTCAACGAAAGAAATTCAAAATGAACTTTGAAAAATTAAGAGAATGTAACTTTGACAAGGTTATACCATGAGAAAACGCTACTAAATATTCCAACTCTTGCATTTCAATGAAAGAAATTCAAAATGAACTTTGAAAAAATCAAGAGAATGTAACTGTGACAAGGTAAACCACACGACAAAACACTACTGAAATAATCCAACTCTTGCATTTCAACGAAAAAAATTCAAAATGAACTTTGAAAAATCAAGAGAATGTAACTCTGACATGGTAAACCACGACAAAACACCACTGAAATATTCCAACTCTTGGCATTTCAATGAAAGAAATTGAAAATGAACTAAGAAAAATCAAGAGAATGTAACTGTGGCAAGGTAAACCATGACAAAACACCACTGAAATATTCCAACTCTTTCATTTCAAGGAAAAAAATCCAAAATGAACTTTGAAAAATCAAGAGAATGTAACTGTGACAAGGTAAACCATAACAAAACACTACTGAAATATTCCAACTCTTGCATTTTAACAATAGAAATCGAAAAAATGAACTTCGAAAAATCAAGAGAATGTAACTGTGGCAAGGTAAACCACGACAAAACACTACTGAAATATTCCAACTCTTGCATTCCAAGAAAGAAATCCAAAATAAACTTTGAAAAATCAAGAGAATGTAACTGTGATAAGGTAAACCACGACAAAACAGAACTGAAATATTCCAACTCTTGCATTTCAAGGAAAGAAATCAAAAAAGAACTTTGAAAGATCAAGAGAATGTAACTGTGAAAAGGTAAACCACGATAAAACACTACTTAAATATTCCAACTCTTGCATTTCACGAAAGAAAATTCAAAATGAACTTTGAAAAAATCAAGAGCATGTAACAGTGACATATGGTAAACCACGACTAAACACTACTGAAATATTCAACTCTTGCATTTCACGAAAGAAATTCAAAATGAACTTTAAAAAATCAAGAGAATGTAACTGTGACAAGGTAAAGCACAACAAAACACTACTGAAAATATTCCAACTCTTGCATTCCAAGGAAAGAAATCCAAAATAAACTTTGAAAAATCAAGAGAATGTAACTGTGATAAGGTAAACCACGACAAAAAAGAACCGAATATTCCAACTCTTGCATTTCAAGGAAAGAAATCAAAAAAAACTTTGAAAGATCAAGAGAATGTAACTGTGAAAAGGTAAACCACGATAAAACACTACTTAAATATTCCAACTCTTGCATTTCACGTAAGAAATTCAAATGAACTTTGAAAAATCAAGAGCATGTAACAGTGATATGGTAAACCACGACTAAACACTACTGAAATATTCCAACTCAAGCATTTCACGAAAGAAATTCAAAATGAACTTTGAAAAATCAAGAGAATGTAACAGTGACAAGGTAAAGCACAACAAGACACTACTGAAATATTCCAACTCTTGCATTGCAACGAAAGAAATTCAAAATGAACTTTGAAAAATCAAGAGAATGTAAAAATCCAAAATGAACTTTGAAAAATCAAGAGAATGTAACTGTGACAAGGTAAAGCACAACAAGACACTACTGAAATATTCCTACTCTTGCATTTCAACGAAAGAAATTCAAAATGAACTTTGAAAAATCAAGAGAATGTAAAAATCCAAAATGAACTTTGAAAAATCAAGAGAATGTAACTTTGACAAGGTAAAAACCACGACAAAACATTACTGAAATATTCCAACTCTTGCATTTCAAGGAAAGAAATCGAAAATGAACTTTGAAAAACCAAGAGAATGTAACTGTGACAAGGTAAACCGTAACAAAAGCACTACTGAAATATTCCAACTCTTGCATTTCAACGAAAAAAGTCCAAAATGAACTTTGGAAAATCAAGAGAATGTAACTTTGACAAGGTAAACCATGACAAAACACTATTGAAATATTCCAACTTTTACATTTCAAGGAAAGAAATCCAAAATGAACTTTGAAAAATCAAGAGAATGTAACTGTGACAAGGTAAACCACGATAAAACACTACTGAAACATTCCAACTCTTGCATTTCAAGGAAAGAAATCCAAAATGAACTTTGAAAAATCAAGAGAATGTAACTGTGACAAGGTAAACCACGATAAAACACTATTGAAATATTCCAACTCTTTGCATTTCACGAAAGAAATTCAAAATGAACTTTGAAAAATCAAGAGAATGTAACTGTGAGATGGTAAACCACGAAAAACACACTACTGAAATATTCCAACTCTTGCATTTCACGAAAGAAATTCAAAATGAACTTTGAAAAATCAAGAGAATGTAAAAATCCAAAATGAACTTTGAAAAATCAAGAGGATGTAACTGTGACAAGGTAAAACCAAGACAAAACACTACTGAAATATTCCAACTCTTTCATTTCAAGGAAAAAAATCCAAAATGAACTTTGAAAAATCAAGAGAATGTAACTGTGACAAGGTAAACCATAACAAAACACTACTGAAATATTCCAACTCTTTGCATTTTAACAATAGAAATCGAAAAATGAACTTCGAAAAATCAAGAGAATGTAACTGTGGCAAGGTAAACCACGACAAAACACTACTGAAATATTCCAACTCTTGCATTCCAAGGAAAAGAAATCCAAAATAAACTTTGAAAAATCAAGAGAATGTAACTGTGATAAGTGTAAACCACGACAAAACAGAAACTGAAATATTCCAACTCTTGCATTTCAAGGAAAGAAATCAAAAAAGAACTTTGAAAGATCAAGAGAATGTAACTGTGAAAAGGTAAACCACGATAAAACACTACTTAAATATTCCAACTCTTGCATTTCACGAAAGAAATTCAAAATGAACTTTGAAAAATCAAGAGCATGTAACAGTGATATGGTAAACGTCACGACTAAACACTACTGAAATATTCCAACTCTTGCATTTCACGAAAGAAATTCAAATGAACTTTAAAAAATCAAGAGAATGTAACTGTGACAAGGTTCAGAAAGCACACAAAACACTACTGAAATATTCCAACTCTTGCATTCCAAAGGAAAGAAATCCAAAATAAACTTTGAAAAATCACGAGAATGTAACTGTGATAAGGTAAACCACGACAAAACAGAACCGAAATATTCCAACTCTTGCATTTCAAGGAAAGAAATCAAAAAAGAACTTTGAAAGATCAAGAGAATGTAACTGTGAAAAAGGTAAACCCACGATAAAAACACTACTTAAATATTCCAACTCTTGCATTTCACGTAAGAAATTCAAAATGAACTTTGAAAAATCAAGAGCATGTAACAGTGATATGGTAAACCACGACTAAACACTACTGAAATATTCCAACTCAAGCATTTCACGAAAGAAATTCAAAATGAACTTTGAAAAATCAAGAGAATGTAACAGTGACAAGGTAAAAGCACAACAAGACACTACTGAAATATTCCAACTCTTTGCATTGCAACGAAAGAAATTCAAAATGAACTTTGAAAAATCAAGAGAATGTAAAAATCCAAAATGAACTTTGAAAAATCAAGAGAATGTAACTGTGACAAGGTAAAGCACAACAAGACACTACTGAAAATATTCCTACTCTTGCATTTCAACGAAAGAAATTCAAAATGAACTTTGAAAAATCAAGAGAATGTAAAAATCCAAAATGAACTTTGAAAATCAAGAGAATGTAACTTGACAAGGTAAACCACGACAAAACATTACTGAAATATTCCAACTCTTGCATTTCAAGGAAGAAATCGAAAATGAACTTTGAAAAACCAAGAGAATGTAACTGTGACAAGGTAAACCGTAACAAAGCACTACTGAAATATTCCAACTCTTGCATTTCAACGAAAGAAGTCCAAAATGAACTTTGGAAAATCAAGAGAATGTAACTTTGACAAGGTAAACCATGACAAAACACTATTGAAATATTCCAACTTTTACATTTCAAGGAAAGAAATCCCAAATGAACTTTGAAAAATTCAAGAGAATGTAACTGTGACAAGGTAAACCACGACAAAACACTACTGAAATATTCCAACTCTTGCATTTCAAGGAAAGAAATCCAAAATGAACTTTGAAAAATTACAAAGAGAATGTAACTGTGACAAGGTAAAAACCACGATAAAACACTATTGAAATATTCCAAACTCTTGCATTTCACGAAAGAAATTCAAAATGAACTTTGAAAAATCAAGAGAATGTAACTGTGAGATGGTAAACCACGAAAAACACTACTGAAATATTCCAACTCTTGCATTTCACGAAAGAAATTCAAAATGAACTTTGAAAAATCAAGAGAATGTAAAAATCCAAAATGAACTTTGAAAAATCAAGAGGATGTAACTGTGACAAGGTAAACCAAGACAAAACACTACTGAAATATTCCAACTCTTGCATTTCAATGAAAGAAATCCAAAATGGACTTTGAAAAATCAAGAGAATGTAAGCTGTGACAAGGTAAACCATAACAAAACACTACTGAAATGTTCCAACTCTTGCATTTCAACGAAAGAAATCCAAAAATGAACTTTGAAAAATCAAGAGAATGTAACTGTGACAAGGTAAACCACGACAAAACACTACTGAAATATTCCAACTCTTGCATTTCAAGAAAATAAATCCAAAATGAACTTTGAAAAATCAAGAGAATGTAACTGTGACACGGTAAACCACGATAAAACATTATACTGAAATATTCCAACTCTTGCATTTCATGAAAGAAATTAAAAATGAAAAAATCAAGAGAATGTAACTGTGACATGGTAAACCACGACAAACACTACTGAAATATTCCAACTCTTGCATTCAGGAAAGAAATTCAAAATAAACTTTGAAAAATCAAGGGAATCTAAAAATCCAAAATGACTTTGAAAAATCAAGAGAATTTAACTGTGACAAGGTAAACCATGACAAAACACTACTGAAATATCCCAACTCTTGCATTTCACGAAAGAAATTAAAAATGAACTTTGAAAAATCAAGAGAATGTAAAATTCAAAATGAACTTTGAAAAATCAAGAGAATTTAACTGTGACAGGTAAACCATGACAAAAACACTACTGAAACATTTCAACTCTTGCATTTCAAGGAAAAAAATCCAAAATGAACTTTGAAAAATCAAGAGAATTTAACTGTGACAAGGTAAACCATGACAAAACACTACTGAAATATTCCAACTCTTGCATTTCACGAAAGGAATTCAAAATGAACTTTGAAAAATCAAGAGAATGTAAAAATCCAAAATGAACTTTGAAAAATCAAGAGAATTTAACTGTGACAAGGTAAACCATGACAAAACACTACTGAAATATTTCCAACTCTTTTCATTTCAAGGAAAAAAAAAATCCAAAATTAACTTTGAAAAATCAAGAGAATGTAACTGTGACAAGGTAAACCATAACAAACACTACTGAAATATTCCAACTCTTGCATTTCAAACGAAAGAAATCCAAAATGAACTTTGAAAAATCAAGAGAATGTAACTGTGACAAGGTAAACCACGAGAAAACACTATTGAAATATTCAAACTCTTGCATTTCAAGGAAAGAAATCCAAAATGAACTTTGAAAATCAAGAGAATGTAACTGTGACAAGGTAAACCACGACAAAACACTACTGAAATATTCCAACTCTTGCATTTCAAGAAAAGAAATCCAAAATGAACCATGAAAAATCAAGAGAAGGTAACTTTGACAAGGTAAACCACGACAAAAACATTACTGAAATATTCCAACTCTTGCATTTCATGAAAGAAATTCAAAATGAACTTTGAAAAATCAAGAGAATGTAAAAATCCAAAATGAACTTTGAAAAATCAAAAAAAGAATGTGACTGTGAGAAGGTAAACCACGACAAAACATTACTGAAATATTCCAACTCTTGCATTTCAAGGAAGGAAATCCAAAATGAACTTTGAAAAAACAGGAGAATGTAACTGTGACAAGGTAAACCATAACAAAACACTACTGAAATATTCCAACTCTTGCATTTCAACGAAAGAAGTCAAAAATGAACTTTGAAAAATCAAGAGAATGTAACTTTGACAAGGTAAACCTGACAAAACACTATTGAAATATTCCAACTCTTACACTTCAAGGAAAGAAATCAAAATGAACTTTGAAAAATCAAGAGAATTTAACTGTGACAAGGTAAACCACGACGAAACACTACTGTGTTTTGTGTAACACTACTGTAACTTGTGTAACTACTGAAATATTCTAACTCTTGCATTTCAAGGAAAGAAATCCAAAATGAACTTTGAAAAATCAGAGAGAATGTAACTGTGACAAGGTAAACCACGATAAAACACTATTGAAATATTCCAACTCTTGCATTTCACGACAGAAATTCAAAATCAACTTTGAAAAATCAAGAGAATGTAACTGTGAGATGGTAAACCACGACAAAACACTACTGAAATATTCCAACTCTTGCATTTCACGAAAGAAATTCAAAATTATCTTTGAAAAATCAAGAGAATGTAAAATCCAAAATGAACTTTGAAAATCAAGAGGATGTAACTGTGACAAGGTAAACCAAGACAAAACACTACTGAAATATTCCAACTCTTGCATTTCAATGAAATAAACCAAAATGAACTTTGAAAAATCAAGAGAAGACAACTGTGACAAGGTAAACCATAACAAAAACACTACTGAAATATTCCAACTCTTGCATTTCAAGGAAAGAAATCCAAAATGAACTTTGAAAAATCAAGAGAATGTAACTGTGACAAGGTACAAACCACGATAAACTCTACTGAAATATTCCAACTCTTGCATTTCATGAAAGAAATTCAAATTGAACTTTGAAAAATCAAGAGAATGTGACTGTGAGAAGGTAAACCACGACAAAACATTACTGAAATATTCCAACTCTTGCATTTCAAGGAAGGAAATCCAAAATGAACTTTGAAAAAATCAGGAGAATGTAACTGTGACAAGGTAAACCATAACAAAACACTACTGAAATATTCCAACTCTTGCATTTCAACGAAAGAAGTCAAAAATGAACTTTGAAAAATCAAGAGAATATAACTTTGACAAGGTAAACCATGACAAAACACTATTGAAATATTCCAACTCTTACACTTCAAGGAAAGAAATCCAAAATGAACTTTGAAAAATCAAGAGAATGTAACTGTGACAAGGTAAACCACGACGAAACACTACTGTGTTTTGTGTAGCACTACTGTAACTTGTGTAACTACTGAAATATTCTAACTCTTGCATTTCAAGGAAAGAAATCCAAAATGAACTTTGAAAAATCAAGAGAATGTAACTGTGACAAGGTAAACCACGATAAAACACTATTGAAATATTCCAACTCTTGCATTTCACGACAGAAATTCAAAATGAACTTTGAAAAATCAAGAGAATGTAACTGTGAGATGGTAAACCACGACAAAACACTACTGAAATATTCCACTCTTGCATTTCACGAAAGAAATTCAAAATTATCTTTGAAAAATCAAGAGAATGTAAAAATCCAAAATGAACTTTGAAAATCAAGAGGATGTAACTGTGACAAGGTAAACCAAGACAAAACACTACTGCAATATTCCAACTCTTGCATTTCAATGAAATAAATCCAAAATGAACTTTGAAAAATCAAGAGAAGGTAACTGTGACAAGGTAAACCATAACAAAAAACACTACTGAAATATTCTAACTCTTGCATTTCAAGGAAGAAATCCAAAATGAACTGTGAAAAATCAAGAGAATGTAACTGTGACAAGGTAAACCCACGATAAAACACTACTGAAATATTCCAACTCTTGCATTTCATGAAAGAAATTCAAATTGAACTTTGAAAAATCAAGAGAATGTAACTGTGACATGGTAAACTACGACAAAAACACTACTGAAATATTCCAACTCTTGCATTTCACGAAAGAACTCAAAATGAACTTTGAAAAATCAAGAGAATGTAAAATACCATAATGAACTTTTAAAAATCAAGAGAATTTAACTGTGACAAGGTAAAACCATGACAAAACACTACTGAAATATTCCAACTCTTGCATTTTAAGGAAAAAAATCCAAATGAAGTTTGAAAAATCAAGAGAATGTAACTGTGACATGGTAAACTACGACAAAACACTACTGAAATATTCCAACTCTTGCATTTCACGAAAGAAATTCAAAATGAACTTTGAAAAATCAAGAGAATGTAAAAATCCAAAATGAACTTTGAGAAATTAAGAGAATTTAACTGTGACAAAGGTAAACCATGACAAAACACTACTGAAATATTCCAACTCTTTCATTTCAAGGAAAAAATCCAAAATGAATTTTGAAAAATCAAGAGAATGTAACTGTGACAAGGTAAACCATAACAAAACACTTCTGAAATATTACAACTCTTGCATTTCAACGAAACAAATCCAAAAATGAACTTTTGACAAATCAAGAGAATGTAACTGTGACAAGATAAACCACGAGAAAAACACTACTGAAATATTCCAACATGCATTTCAAGGAAAGAAATCCAAAATGAAATTTGAAAAATCAAGAGAATGTAACTGTGACATGGCAAACCACGACAAAACACTACTGAAATATTCCAACTCTTGCATTTCACGAAAGTAATTCAAAATGAACTTTGAAAAATCAAGAGAATGTAAAAATCCAAAATCAACTTTGGAAAAATTAGAGAATTTAACTATGACAAGGTAAACCATGACAAAACACTACTGAAATATTCCAACTCTTTCATTTCAAGGAAAAAATCCAAAATGAACTTTGAAAAATCAAGAGAATGTAACTGTGACAAGGTAAACCATAACAAAACACTTCTGAAATATTCCAAACTCTTGCATTTCAACGAAAGAAATCCAAAAATGAACTTTTGACAAATCAAGAGAATGTAACTGTGACAAGATAAACCACGAGAAAACACTACTGAAATATTCCAAACTTGCATTTCAAGGAAAGAAATCCAAAATGAAATTGAAAAATCAAGAGAATGTAACTGTGACCATGGCAAACTATAGCAAAACACTTCTGAAATATTCCAACTCTTGCATTCACGAAAGTAATTCAAAATGAACTTTGAAAAATCAGAGAGATGTAAAAATCCAAAATGAACTTTGAAAAATTAAGAGAATTTAACTGTGACAAGGTAAACCATGACAAAACACTACTGAAATATTCCAACTCTTTCATTTCAAGGAAAAAATCCAAAATGAACTTTGAAAAATCAAGAGAATGTAACTGTGACAGATAAACCACGAGAAAATACTACTGAAATATTCCAACTCTTGCATTTCAAGGAAAGAAATCCAAATGAAATTTGAAAAATCAAGAGAATGTAACTGTGGACAAGGTAAACCATGACAAAAACACTACTGAAATATTCCAACTCTTGTATTTCAAGGAAAGAAATCCAAAAATGAACTTTGAAAAAATCAAGAGAATGTAACTGTGACAAGGTAAACCACGACAAACCACTACTGAAATATTCCAACTCTTGCATTTAATGAAAGAAATTCAAAATGAACTTTGAAAAATCAAGAGAATGTAAAAAATCACAAAAATGAACTTTGAAAAAATCAAGAGCATGTAACTGTGAC
>JAPEVW010000762.1:0-50000 GCA_027921565.1 Artemia sinica
TGAACTAGAACTTTCAATTTCCAATCAAATGAGCCCTCTATGAAGTTTATACGAGCATCCCTTTCATAAGAACCATATATGCCCCAGGGCATAACTTAGAACGCCTTCCCCTGTGCCCTGGGGGGTCTGTGACGACACCGATTTTTTCTTATCCGATCTTTGAACTATTTTTAACAAAATGTCTATCTCAAAATTTTCATCAGATGGGTTTTGAAAAAGAAGGCGTGGAGGGGGGGGGGGGGGCTAGCTGCCCTCTGATCTCTTTTGACTATTAAAAAGTTGAGCTAGAACTTTCAATATCAATCAAATGAGCCTCTCTGAATTTATACGAGCATCCCTTTCATACGAACATATTACCCCCAGGGCATAACTTGCACGACACCTGAGTTTTTGTTATCTGACTTTTGAGCAATTGTTGACCTTCTATGGCTATCTAAAATGGTCAGATTGGATACATTTTAAAAAAGGGCGTCGTGGGGGGGGCTAGTTGCCCTCGGATCTCTTTTAAAAAAAAAAACTGAACTAGAACTTTCAATTTCTAGGTGATCCTCTCTGAATTTTTTACGAGCATCCCTTCAATAAGAACCATATATACCCCCAGGGTATAACTTACAACACCTGCCCTCGGCCCTGGGGGGCTTGTGAACCCTGAGTTTTTCGTTATATGATCTTTGAACTATTTTTAAAAAAAGCTATCTCAAAATTCTTATTGGATGTATTTGGGAAAAAAGGGCGTGGGGGGGAGGGGGGGAGGAGCTAGGTACGCCCTCCAATATCCTTTGATAACTTAAATATTGAACTAGAACTTTCAATTTCAATCAAATTGGACCCTCTTTAAAGGTAATACGAGCAATGTATTTGGGAAAAAAGCCTGTAACCGCTAATATATTTTGACGAGCTTAAATTGCATAAGAACCATATATGCCCCCAGGAAATACGAGCATCCCTTGCATAAGAACCATATATGCCCCCATGAATAACTTATAACGTGCCCCCGGAAGTGTGGGAGTCCTCCTGCTCAAACATATAATTTCCAGAACTTTCAACTACGTTGGAACACAAATGGCTATATCAAAATTTTGATTGGATGTGTGTGGGGAAATGGTGGGGGTGGAAGGGTGTCAGTTGCCTTAGAATCACTTTCGACTATTAAAAAGGGACTAGCCATTTAAATTTCCAATCGAATGAGCCCCTTTCTGAAGTTTCTACGACAACGTTTGTCTATATAAAACCTTATTGGCCCCCAGGGCTAACTTACAACCCTTGCCCTGAGGGCTATGGGGGATTTGTAATCCTAAAAGACCTAATTTCCAGAAATCAAAACTATGTTTAATAAAATGGCTATCTCAAATTTTGATTGGATGTGTGTGGGGAAATGGTGGGCGTGGAAGGGTGTCCAGTTGCCTTAGAATCACTTTCGACTATTAAAAAGGGAACTAGCCATTTAAATTTCCAATCGAATTTGCCCTTTCTGAAGTTTCTACGACAACGTTGTCTATATAAAACCTTATTGGCCCCCAGGGCTAACTTACAACCCTTGCCCTGAGGGCTATGGGGATTTGTAATCCTAAAAGACCTAATTTCCAGAAATCAAAACTATGTTTAATAAAATGGCTATCTCAAAATTTTGATTGGATGTTTTTGGGGAAAAGGTGGGCGTGAGAAATGGTTAGTTGCCCTCCAATCACTTTCGACTATTAAAAAGGGCACTAGCCCTTTGAATTTCCGATCGAATGAGCCATTTTTTGAATTTTCTACGACAATACCTTGTATAAAAAGTTTACATGCCCTCAGGGCATAACTTAAAACCCTTGCCCTGAGGGTTGTGGGGGAGTGTCCTCCTCAAAAATATATTTTCTATCTGGAAATCAACTACGCTGAAAAAAATGGCCATCTCAAAATTTTGATTGGATGTGTTTCGGGAAATGATGGGCGTGGGGGGGTCTAGCTGCCCTCCAATCACTTTCGACTATTAAAAAGGGCACTAGCCCTTTTGAATTTCCAATGAATGAGCCTTTTTGAAGTTTTAACTACGCAACGCCTTCTATTAAAACCTTATATTCCCCCAGGGCATAACTTAAAACCCTTGCCCTGACGGTTGTGGGGAGTGTCCTCCTCAAAACATATTTTCTATTTCGAAATCAACTACGTTGAACAAAATTTGACTTACTTTGACTTATGTCTCCTTTTGCGGGCGCTGCTCGGCGTAGAGAGTGACGTCTGCCTCCTCCATCCACTTTGGTCCATGTATCTCAAAAAAGTTTTGATTGGATGTGTTTGGGGGAATGAGGAGCGTGAGGGGAGGGCTAGTTTCCCTCCAATCACTTTTGACTACTGAAAAGGGCACTAGCTCTTTGAATTTCCAATCGAATGAGCCCTTTTTGAAGTATCTACGACAATGCCTTCTATAAAAATCTTATTTCCCCCCAGGGCATAACCTAATACCCTTGCCCTGAGGTTTGTGGGGGAGTGTCCTCCTCAAAAAAATATTTTTTTATCTGGAAATCAACTACGCTGAACAAAATGGCTATCTCAAAATTTGATTGAATATGTTTGGGGGAATGATGGGCTTGAGGGGGGGGGGCTAGTTGCCCTCCAATCACTTTCAACTAATAAAAATGGCACTAGCCCTTTTAATTTCCAATCGAATGAACCTTTTTTGAAGTTTCTACGACAACGCCCTCTATAAAAACCTTATATGCCCCCAGGGCACAACCTAAAACCCTTGTCCTGAGGGTTATGGAGGAGTGTCCTCCTCAAAAACATATTTTCTATCTGGAAATTAACTACGCTGAACAAAATGGCTATCTAAAATTTTGATTGGATGTGTTTTGGGGACTGATGGGCTGGGGGGGGGGCTAGTTGCCCTCCAATCACTTTTGGCTATTAAAAAGGGCACTAAAAATCTCGATTTCCAATCGAATGAGCCCCCTTTGAAGTTTCTACGACGACCCCTTCCAGATGAAGTGCCTCTGGAAAAAAAAAAAAATAATAATAATAAAACACTGGAGTCGTATGGCCTTTACTATAGGCAACGCTATAGCGTTGCCTCTGACATCAATCATCCCCTTAAACTTCCTTTATGTAAAATCACAGTTTTCAAAACGTTTTTTTTGAAATTTTTGGTTACTATGGATTCTGGTTTGCCTTTTACTAGGTTGCACCAACTGCTGCAACCAAGTTTTTTAATTTGTGGCTACTATGGGCTGCAGTTTGTCTTTTACTATTATATTTCTTAACATTGGACGTGACCGTCTCTTACTAGGTTGCTAGCTACGCTGCAACCCGGATGATCTGATCTGTTCTTGTCCTGATCTGATCTGTTCTCAGTGTAATCTTATCTGTTATCGGTCTGATCTGATCTTTTCTCAGTCTGATCCGATCTGTTCTTCGTTTGATGTGGAATTAAAAATAGGAAAAAGCCTTTGGTTTTTTCTTAATTGGAATAGTAAGAGACGACCTGGCTACAACCTACGATTATGACGTCATTGATCGATCTTAAACATGAAATCTGCAGTTTTTTGTAAAAAAAAATGATTGTATTTAAAAATAATAATTTGTTTTTATTACAGACGGTTTTTAACCCCATTAATTTCCTTTAAAATGAGCCATTGAACAACTCTCTACGATATTCCAGTGCCAAGCTATCTGTGGAAAAGAAAACAAAAAAAGATGCCGTTTAGGCAGAATGCTGTGGTAGCTGCCACTTTTCTTGATTTCCAAGCCAATATATTTCCCATCATGTTCAAGCCAAGGGACATACAGTTTCCTATACAGAGGTAACGGACAAGGGGGTTCTAATGGTGTGCTTTTTGTTTTGATCTGACTCTATTTTTAGGAGTTATAGGTTATTATATTTCTTAACATTGGACGTGATTGTCTCTTACTAGGTTTCTAGCTACCGCTGCAACCTGGACTTGTAAAAAAATAATGTATGACGTGATAAACCGATGTTAAAACCATCATGGTTCCAGGGTAGCTGCAACCTAGTAAAGGACGAACCACTGCCCTTAGTAAAGTTTCTAGTTACTATGTCATGGTTTATTCTTTACTAGGTTTCAGCTATCTTTACAACCACGATACCAATGGAACTTAAATAATCCCCAGTTTTAATGAACTAAATCAAGCTTCTATGTAATTATTTATTTTGATAATTTAGTTACTATAGGCTAGAGTTAGTTCCTTATTATAATTACAGTGGACTAGAGTTCGTTCTTTACTATAACTTTAACATAAAATTCATAATCAGATATTTTAATATATCCTACATGGTCTAGTGGTTGTTATAGCTGGCTCTAACCCATGTCAATTTAGGGAATGATTGGTCCGTAAAAAAAAAAAAAAAAAAGTCTTAGGGCAATAAAGCAGTAACTTAAGCGCATCAATTGAGGCGTTTTGGACAAAAGCTGCCAATAAAATCGGTGCCAAAATTGTGTTAGAATAAGGCGAATTCGATTGACCACCCCTTTCAAAAATCGTGTACACCTTACTATGCATGTTTCGCTGGGCTGAAGTGTTTGCCACTTGTAAAAGCAATATTATAATGATAGAATGAAATATTAATTTAAAAAAAGAATCTATGCTTTAAACCCAGTAATAATAGATTAAATTCTAAACATTTTGAATTTGCAATTTTCCTTCGGTACTATCCCTGTCATTAGGTCGAATAAGATTTTAATTTCTGTTAAAAAAATTAAATAAACGTTCTCTTACGAGCTTCTAATTCTCTTTTGTCTTTGCATCAGGAGCTGAAATAATTAGAAGTATGATAATTTGTCACCAATGGGATGGCTAAAGTATCTATAATGTTACTTCTGCAGGTATATACATTTACATTATAATAGCCTATATAACAATTTTCGAAAAAAGAATTCTTCTGTATGTGACGTGAAGTACGAAGAAGCAAAAGTAAGAGAGTACACTAGTGGCTGGAAAAATCATGACATTGGAGGGATTTTTGATCAGCATCGCAATTTCCGTTTTTATTAGTTTTTGGTGACATAAATGTTATCTTTATATGCTATTTTATTCGTCGCTTCAAATTACTTTTTTTTGCTAGGTTTTTTTTTTCGTTGGACAATACTAAGGGGTTAGACATAGTTTTATGCTGTGAACAGTTGGAGAAACATCATTGCCATCTAAGTTTTAAAATTGTAAAGCTTATGTTGCTAGTTAGGTGTTACTCAGAATAGACATTGCTCGTTTACTGTCGGTAAAGAGCAAACTCAGATGCTTTTTTAATTCATTTTAATTTGAAATTTTGTATATAATTTAAATTCTTTTTAAAACAATTTACTATCATGAGCTGCGGTAATTTAAAAGGAGTTATGTCACATCGCTTAAAACTGGCAAATATGTTGGAAATTGTTTGACTATTCTTAAAGATCAGCGAGCTTTATGAGGAAGTTTTGTTATAATATTCCATGACAGGGCAAAAATGAGAGCACATTTGATGAAATCAAACCACTTTAAAATACGCCCAAAGGCCTTCCATTGGGACCTTTTATCTCTCAGATGGAAAATCTTTGTTTGACTCTGGTTTCATCAAGGTATTCAATTTTTTTTAATATATCCACCTTTTTAAAATAAAAATTTATTTCATTTTATGAACTGTTTTTGTAATTAATTGCTATTATCCTTTAGAATGCACTTATCATGTAGCTTCCTGAAGCGTAATAATTTTACCTTAGGATGGCAGGCTGCCCTATGATCAGTTTCATAAAAATGGCACTAGAGCTTATAATTTGCAATTAGGTTTGCCCTTCCTCCATTTTCAATGACCATACATTTTTGATGATTATTATTGAGAAAAAAGAAATAATACTTGGGGAATTCATCGCTCTATAGGAGAGAGTGGTATATACCTGGAAGTTTTTTTTTTAATACAAAAAAAATCATATCAAATTGTTGATTAGAGAATTGGTTTATAGATCAAATGAAAGCCATTATCAGGACAATAGAACATGCTTTTTCAGATTTTTCCCTTCAACTGAAAAAAGGGGGAGTACCTACATGTACCATTTATCCCACTAAATACCAGGTGGTGGTACATACAAGGACAGGGGACGGTACACAGTGGGTTATGATACAAAACATTCATTTATTAGCAAAATAAGGATAAGAATAACTTTTATTATCACAAAATCAACTTCAAATAACTGAAATCATGAACACTTTCGCCATAATTGACTACCAATTGGTGAAAACGAAATAGGAAGATGCTCTGGAAGTAGCCCCAAGGGCAGGAACAGGGAGTGATAATTTTTTGAGTATATCTTGTCTGGGGTAAAAGATAGACTTCTCTTGGTCTGGCCACTTCCATTTTTGAAGTCAAGCCAGACATATGCCATTTACTTTGGCACTGTTCTCCGTTTTTTCAACAATACAACCAGGGTAGAATTCTGTCTCATATACTTTTACTCCTCCTTTGTAAAGGGGACCTTTACAAAGTTATCAACTTTGATATAGCCGAAGACTTCTTCGTTCACATCCTCCTCATCAGAAGCACCAACTTTCAAAGAATCGTTACTTTTGTCATCCAGGACCATATTTTCTTCACTGCCTGGCTCTATGAATAGTTTCTTCTTGGTGTAGGTGTTTTCCCTTCAGCAACTATCTCATCAACTACTTTGCTGATCTTCACTTTTCTCTTCTTTTCTTCATTTCTAAGATGAAGTTTGACATGTATATCATCAGAACTTTTGAAGTTCCTTTCTTACATCCTTGACCGCATTGGCTAACGCGTGGCTTTGCTTTAGGAAATGCTCTTACTTATTCAAGTGCAGCTGGTTCTTGATTTGAATTAAAAAAAAAAAAAGTAAGTTTTTTTTTTAACTGAATGTAAGGAGCGACATTAAAACTTAAAACGAACAGAAATCATTCCGTATATGAAAGGGGCTGCCCCTCCTCAACACCTCGCTCTTTACGCTAAAGTTTTTTATTTTTTTGAAAATTAGAGTTGTGAGAAAGAGTCAAACTTTAGCGTAAAGAGCGAGGCGTTGAGGAGGGGACAGCCCCTTTCATATACGGAATAATTTCTGTTCGTTTTAAGTTTTTAATGTTGCTCCTTACTTTCAGTTAAAAAAACTTGTTTCTTTTATTTAATTTCTGAATGTTTTTTTTTAATTAATCCAAGTTTTGACTTTGGCTCACCGTACATGAATATTAAAACGAAATTTGCACATTAATTTTACATTTTTTTTTGGCCAAATGGCTTTTTCGAAATTTTGATCGGACGATTTTGAGAAAAGGGGGCTGAGGAGGGGGCCTAGTTGCCCGACAACTTTTTAATTACTTAAAAAGGGCACTAGAGCTTTTAAATTTATTTACGAACGTTTTTATTAGTAACAAATATACATAACTTACGTTTTAACTTCCGTAACGAACTTCAATATTCGTATATTCTTATTGCGTGTATTAGAGGGTTCGCCCTCTAGTAAATAACTCGCTCTTTAGGTTAAAGTTCGAATTTTGTTCCAATTCTCTAAAAATGACCCCTTAATCCCAAAGGCTGTTTTATTAGAATAAATAGCTCTTATGAAAGTACCAAAAATACTTTAGCGTAAAGAGTGAGGTAATGACTAGGGGGCGAACCCCCTCATATACATAATAATTTCTGTTCGCCTTAAGTTTTGATGTTGTTCCTTACTGAAAAAACTTGTTTTTTTTTATTTAATTTCTGATCGTTTTTTAAACAATGCTGGGAAATCCGGCGCTTCCTTCATAGCAATGTCCCTTCCCCCATGAAACCTTCTTCCAAGGGGAGATCCTCATACGTAATGGGGGATGTTACCCCCTTTTTTCAAAATAAGGCAAATATTCTCAGGCTCGTACATTTTTATGGGTAGAACTAAACTTAATGAAACTTTTATACTTAAAATCAGTATAAAAATCCAATTCTTTTGATGTATCTATTGGTATCAAAATTTCGTTTTTTAGAGTTTTGGTTACTATTGAGCCGGGTCGCTCCTTACTTACAGTTCGTTACCACGAACTGTTTGAACAGGAGCAGATGAGCTCTGAGTTTTTTCCTTGTTCATCTCAGTCTAAGGGTCTTCAGGCCGGAATAGGACATTTTTTGCTGGACTAAAAGGAGGAGGTCCATTCGGATTAGGTGGAGCAGGCCTGTCAGTGTCAAAAGAGGTAAGAAAATCTTTTTCTGTGATGATTACAGGATTGTAGGTCATATTCTAGTTTTTTCAAAGCCCCTTATGATTTTTTTTAAGATGAACAGTAAAGGAAGATTTCATCCAACAAGTAAAGCAATGTCATATATTGTCAAGGTTCTCCCAGGATTAGACAACATCCAGTTATTGGAACCTTTGTTGTATTGGGATTTGAAGGGAAAGTACACACTAACAGCAAACAGCTGGAGCTTGTGTTAGCAGTGAGAGGGAAAGGTAAGCTGCATGATGCCAGTATCTTTTCCAAACTGGCCAACTTTGAAAGAGACGTGAGACTTGTGGTTATCTATGATTAGAAGCATGGGGCTCTTTTGAGATGCTTGTGAATATACCTTGAAGTGATGAATATATTTCAAAATAGATCTTGGTTCACCTAACCTGATGTCGAGGCTTCGCCTACTGAGTCGGCTGGAGTGCCAGTTAGCGTTTGAGGTTGAAAAATGTTCTTTTGAAATAAAAATTAAGGTGGTAATTACTGCCACTTGCAGAAACAGTCCCGACGATGGTCACAGGGGCACCTTTCTCTGAGGGCATCTCTGACTTTCGATCTTTTTTTGGTACTTCGTTTACAGAAAACACATAAAAAAATAACAAAAGTGGAGTCAAAATTAAAAATAACTTGTTCTATTAGTAGCAGTAATAACAATAGTATGAACAGTAATAGCAGTCACAAGCAGTCACAATTGCAGTGACAGTCGCACTTGCATGTAGCTGTAGTCACAGCTCTAAGTAGCTGTAATGGTAGTCATATTTGCAAGTAGTTAGAGTCATAGTTGTAAGTAGCTGCAGACACAAATAGGCGATGCAGTCAAAGTCGCGTGTACTGGCAATTGCAGTTACACGTAGTTCGGATTGCAGTCGGAAATTGTTGGAGTCACAATCAGTCCCAGTCACAAGTATTTGCAGTTCCGAAAAAGACACAAATGCAAACAGACAAAAGCAGTCACAGTTTGGTTTGGAATAGTCAAAATAGCAGTAGTGCTAATAGTTCGATTAGGGGTTTCATTAGCCTTGAGAGGTTAAATTTAATGCTTTTAGCTGTTCCTCAGATATTGTATATACGCCCTTTTGAAAACTCGCATGCATAGAGTGCGTTCTGATTTTACTAAACATACACTGCAATATCCCCTAATAGTTCAGCTTAATGCCCTTAGCCATCCCAGATATATTTCAGATAGGTCATTTTAACGTCCATATTTAGTTATAAATCTCCCTAACATGCCCTGAAAGTTTCAACATAATACCTCAATCTGTTCCTAAGATGTCGTAAATACGCCCTTATGACAAACTTGGATGGGCGTATTGTCTCTTGATTTAGTTTAACATCCTCACTAACATGCTCTGAAAATTCCAACATGACCCTCCTTTTTTCCTGGGATATTGCACATGCACTCTTTTGACGATCTGGAAATGCATAGTACCTTTTGACTTAGTTTTACTCCCCCCTCAAGCTTCCCTGAAAGTTAAACTTAATAGCCTATTCTGTTCCTGAGATATTGCTGTTTTGACAACGTGTATGCACTTAAGCCCTTTTGAAGAAAATTAACTATAGAAGCGAAAATTTTACCATTGATTTTGTAGATGCGTGTCATCTGGTACATACTGGGATATTTCCCAGCGTGCATCATTTTTACTTCCCCACTATATACAAGATGACACCCATCTACAAAATTGAGGGCTATTTTTTTTCTGATTAAAAAATTGTAACATACCAAAATAATTGGTCTGGATGGTTGAACATCCAACTAAGTATGCTAGATTTCTTAGAGATTCCACAGATTTCTTAGAGAATGATAGATGGCAGAAAGGCGGCTTGACCCACTATGTACGGCGTCCCAGTATATAATACTCTCCTCTACAAGCTCAACGCCTCCGCATTGATAATGATTGTAACAAAAACGTGCAATACTGGACTAGTTTCTATCATTTTAGGCAAGGTGTAGTGCAAGTGGCGTTGAAACATTGTCTTACGACCAAACATTGTAAGGACGTCTGCTGGAAACCTTCAAGACCAGTCTGTGCCTCTGATGGAAGAATATATCAAAATCCTGTCAGATGAAAGTAAAGAACTGTGGGTAAGACATAGCAATTATCTTGAATACGAATGAAGGTTCAGAAAGAAAGGCAGTGGGAGCTCTTATTCCCATAAAAGTAGAGAATAACTCTGAGTATGCGCATAGAAGCTTTTCTGTTAACTTTTACTATATAATCTATCTGCGTTCCAAGAGTTGAGCTAGCTGATATCGTTCCTTATTTATTGAGTAAGTGTGTAAGCTAAAATTAAAGTAAGTTACTTATTTGGAAAAGTGGAAAAGAGCGGCCTATTATTAGCTTGGAAAGCTGTTACGCAAACAAAACTTTTGGGATTCCCAAACCCAAATTAAATCCTGGGTAGCTGTATTTGAGTTTTTATCTCTATCCCTCCCCATCCAGCTATCCGGCATATCTCTACTTCCAAATAACATAGAGCATTTTATATTAGGTGAAAAAAAAGTTCAAAGATAGATTTTAGACCAAATTAGAGTCTGATAAAGCGTTTTGAACTTCCGAACTTGGGTCATTACGATCACCCCTGGGGGAAAAAAATATAATAAAAATAAAAATAATCACGCATCCGTGATCTTTCTTATGGAAAAAAAAACACAAAATTCGACATTTTTGCAGATAAGAGCTTGAAACCTCTACAGTAGGGTTTTCTGATACGCTGAATCTGATTATGGGATTTCCATTAAGATTCAATGGCTTATTGGGGGTGTTTTCCCCCTTTTTCGAAAAAAAATTTCTCAGGCTCGTAACCATGGTTACCGGCAGGGGGGAGGCAGGGGGTATGCCCCCCATGGAAATTTGGGACTATAAAGTAATTATAAGGAAACCAAAAGAAAAAAGGCAGAATATGAGAAACCCATGGAAAAATGTGTGTTGCTCCATCGTTGACTGCCTGCCAATAGATTTTGACCCTATAACGAAAGTGTAATGGCCTAACTATTGATAACACTAAATCAAAGAATCAGTTATTTATGGGAATCCTAAATATGTGTTTGTTTATTAGTAATTAGTGCAGTTATTAGTGCACAAGAAAGTTCGTATAATTAAAGAAAACACAAGGAAAGCAACTTAATAAGGGGTAATTTCGGTAAAAAAATTGCCTTCAACTTTTGCTTGCATTACCAGAGTACCCATGAGCTGATATATGAAGCCAATATAATCAGAAATATTTCCCCTGAACGGAATGCCGGGAAATTTAGTATTTTTCCCCTGAAAGGATACGTTTTTTTGTGTTTTATTATCATTTATCTATGTTTCCAGGAGTGATTGTATTTATCTAGTTGTCGCTTTGATAAAAATTAAATTTTTTACAGTTATGAAGCATAAAGGTGTCAAACATATTGGTTTTTGGTATTCAAAATTAAATTAAAGATATTGAATTAAAATTTTTATTTGATCTTCTTAATCTTAGTTTTAATATTTTACTTTGAACAAACTCCTTTGATTATACGTTACTTTATATAAACAATTGAGTCTAAAGGCATTAAATATTTTGATAATCAAGTTCAAAACTGTCGATATTGTTATAAAATATCCGTCCACGCTTGGGCATTGCTAAACAGAACTGAATGCTGGGAATTTATATCTTAGTTTATATCTTAGGCTATTGTTTTGTGTAATTTTTTTAACTAATTACTTTTTCGATTTTTATATACTTTTACTTTAATTGACATATTTTTTTCATTGCCTTTAGAAAAATGGTTGTAAGCTTCATTAAATAAAAAAAAAGTAATTTTTTCGACTGAAAGTAAGGAGCAACATTAAAAATTAAAACGAAAAGATATTATTACCTATATGAGGGGGGGTTGCCCCCCCTCCTCAATATGTCGCTCTTCACATTACAGTTTTTCGGCACTTTAAAAAAAGTGACTTATTGTTCTAATAAAACGACCCTCGTGTTTCAGGAATTGTGTTTAAAGAATTGATACAAAATTTAAAGTTTAGCGTAAAGAATGAGGGGTTGAGGAGAGGGGCAACCCTCATATACGAAATAATTTATGTTCGTTTTTAGTTTTAATGTTGCTCCTTACTTTCAGTTGAAAAAACTTGTTTTTTATTTAATTTCTGATCTTTTTTTTTAATAAGGCCAGGATACCTGGCTCCACCTCCACAGAAAAAAAACCCCTCCACACAGAAATATCCTCTGGGCAATTCAATCCAGGCGAAAATTTACCCCGGACAATTATCCTTAACATCTCCACGTCTAAAATTGAATAGGTAAAGAAAAAACAAGACATATAAAGAAATTTCGCATAGGAATTCTGGAAAATTCACCAAGTGTAAAATTTTCCCTGAAAGGTTCACCCCCTGTAAACTTCCCTCTCGTTGGAAAATTTTCTCGGTGTAAAATCCTCCCAACAGAAAATTCTTCCTCCCTTCCCCACCCACAAAATGTATGCATATTCCCAATAACAAATAAAACAATGGGTAAATTTTATAACTTAAAAACCTTTCCCCAGGGGCTGCAGGGGGTCATTTTATCTCTAAAGACATAGTTATTGGGCCTTTCAACTATACTGAAGAAAAAAGCCATCTCAATATTTTGATCGGATGATTTTGGTGAAAAGGTGGTGTGAGAAGGGGCCTAGTTGCCCTCCAATTATTTTGGTCACTTAAAAAGAGCCGTAGAACCTCTCATTTCCAATAGAATTTGCCCCTCTCTCGACGGTCTAGGCAGACTGGGTCGATACGATCAACCCTGGAAAAAAAAAACAAATAAACACGCACCCGTGATCTTTCTTCTGGCAAAAATTACAAAATTCCACATTTTTGTAGAAAGGAGCTTGAAAAATCTACAGTAGGATTCTTTGACACGCTGAATCTGATGGTTTTAATTTTCATTAAAATTGTATGACTTCGAGGGGGTCTTTTCCCTTTTTTAGAAAATGAGACAAATTTTCTTAGGCTCGTAGCTTTTGATGGGTAAAAACTAAACTTAGTGAAGCTTATATATTTGGAATCAGCGTAATAAGTCAATTCTTTTGATATATCAATTGGTATCAAAATTCAGATTTTTAGAGTTTCGATTACTATTGAGCCGTACTTACAGTTCATTACCACGTACTTTTTGATTACCCATCAAAATCCAAACAGAGATCATTTAAATATTGATCATTTATTCTGCGTTACCAAAAATACTGCATTTCTAAAACTTTACAGTTTCATAAAATGCAATTAAACAAATAGAAAAGGGTTTTCAACTAAAGTAAGGAGCAAGGTCAAAACTTATAACAAATATAAATTACTCTGTATGTAAGGAAGCTGCCCCCTTCTCAACACCTTGCAAATCTGTTCCTTGCTTTCAGTTGAAAAGCTCTTTTTTTTAATTTAATTTCTGATTGTTTTCCAAAACATTCCCAGGACTAACTAAGATTTAATTTGAGGTACTTATCCCTTAAATCCCTGGTTAATTGCTTTTAAAATGTATAAATCATTAATTTTACGTGCATTAGTACCGTCCTACGTTTAAATTTTCAATTTAAATTTTGGATAAAATTGGAATATACTTAAAAAATTGGCGGACGATAAATAGTAATTTTGGTAAAAAAGTCCTTGTTAATATTACTACAAAAGAATTTCGGTTGGATAAAAAGGAGGATTATTGTTTCCATGGATGGAAATTCTGTGAGACTTTTGATCTTCTACATAACTGAAGCCATCACAACCTCTGAAATAGGATTTTCTTATCGATAAATACATTACATACATTTGTTTAAATACATTGAAACATATCATATAAATAGAAAAGAGAAAATAACACCATTTAAAATTTGCTGAAAACTAAGTTCTTGCAGTATTTGCTACCCCAAAGAAATTTTCTGGTGGGGCTGTTGATGACCCGCCTTGCCTTTTCCACCTGTCTGCTGGTAGAAATCGGAATGTAACATTTTTTATTAATCTACCTTACTCCCACCTAAGCAATGACTCATCCCTCCCTCATTACAGCAGATACGCAATAACACATCGCCAAACAAAGCCTAATTTCATTACAAATTAAGCGAATCAACTTAGTTGAATACAGTGCTGCCACCGTGTGGCATTACTTCTTTACAACTGGAAAGCATAAAATATAGGTATTCATACTTTTAAATCAATTATCTTTTCAAGATTTTAAATTGATTGCAAATTCATCCTTTTCGGGGTAAAGTCGTAGTTTTGTGCCCTAAAATAGCAAGAAAACAAGATTTTTCCCTGGTCCAATCTGTATGGTCATTTAAAAAAGACCTTTATGTTTATTCTGTAATTCCCTCCCAATTACCTTAAACCTTCAGTTTGATACAATCACCTTTGGGAAACAGTAAAACAAATAAACATGCATCGACTATGTTTCTTCTGAAAAAAAAAGCGATTTTCCACATTTGGAATATTAGAGTTTGAAACCACTACGGTAGGGTTCTCTGATATGATGTATCTAATAAAGAGATTTTCAATCAGATCGCTTGCTTTTTTTTTTGGGGGGGGGGGGGGGTTGTATTTGTTTCATTTTGCATGCAATTTAATTGCTCTTTTTATTTGAGAGTTTTTTCCCAAAAGTTTTTAAAAATAAACTTATTCCTACAAAAAAAAATAATCCTGAAATATATTCCGTCACCCAACCACCACTGATATTTTGGCGTTTGGCCGGTGCCCTTGCTCGTAAGACTAAACTTAAAGAAGAACTTATATATTTGGATCAGCAGAAAAATCCAATTCTTTTGACGTATCTATTGGTATCAAAAATTCAGTTTTTTAGAGTTTCGGTTACTATTGAGCCGGGTCACTCCTTACTTACAGGTCGTTACCACGAACTGTTTGAAAAATACAAAATTCCACATTTTTTCAGATATGAGCTTGAAACCTCTACAGTAAGGTTCTCTGATGCGCTGAATTTGATGGTGTTATTTTCATCAAGATTCTCTGACTTTAAAGGGGTGTTTTCCCTTTTTGAAAACCAGGCAAATTTTCTCAGGCTCGTAACCTTTGATGGATAAGGGCCTGAGAAAATTTATATAAACTTAAACAAAACATATATATGGAATTAGAAGATAAACCCGATTCTTTTGATATATCTATTGGTATCAAAATTCCGTTTTTTAGAGTTTCTGTTACTACGGAACTGGGTCGCTCCTTACTTACAGATCATTACCACGAAGTGTTTGATGTGAGTGAAACTATGGAATGACCTAACCTGCGGCTCCAACGTGTCCTAGCGTTGAACAAAGTAGGCGTATATTCCGTGATAAACTGTCAAAAACGTTTCAAATATCCAAGTCGTGTTATGTACAGAAGCTAGAATAAATTATAGTTATAATTGTTAATAGAATCATCGATTAATTGGATCTAAAAGAAGAGTAAATAAACAGAGTAATGAATTTAATTGCTAGACCCGGACATCCATCGGGGCTGGAAGAGAAAATCATAGTACTCAGGGAATTAACTATGTTCACAATTTCTGCTTCTGAAACAGCCTCCAGTACGATGGAATTTATACAGGGAGGGACATTATTAGTTTTTTTTTTTTTAATCCAATAGCGTTAAATCCTGTTATGCCCCTTCTCTTCTAGCCTCTTTGAGGTAAATAGGCCTACACAGATGCTTCTGGTAAATAAAACCTCATTAGAGGAATCTTTAGAATTTTTCATCTCATTTTCAAAAAAATAATATCAGCCTGTTTTGGGCTCCATATCAATCCATAATTGAACTTTAATATGAAGCAACTGACGTGAATAAAGCCAGAAACATCAATGCAATACTATAGATCAAAACTTTTCATCTCATCCCTTAAAGCTAACGAAAATTGGTTGTGAGAAGAGGGAGTATAAAGAAGTGGAGCAAAACTGGCATAAAAAGACCGGGCAAGCTCCTAAAATGGACGTTATTTCATATGGAAACCCAAAGCTGATTAAAAAATATATGTCTAAATAAGTCTGAAATAAGAACGGTGATACAGGGAATAAAGGCAATGACGGGTCAGAATGAAAATTTTTTCTGATCGGGAGGCCTTGGTCCCCTGATTGCTAGAATTATGGGATTGCGGTTGAAACTTAATACAGCTAATATGGGAGTTTCCAGCCAGGATGGGACACCAGCAAGAAAAGTTTCATAGTTCGGATGTTGTTACCGTCAGATGGGGGTTATACGGGCAACTTTAAAAAATCTGGTTTGTGATGGGTAGATCAAATCCATCATCAGTCTTTTTAAACGCAGGCTACTTATTAGGTTCAGCTTATTTCGTGGAAAATGGAAACAATGGGCCACAGTGGTCTGAGCCTTTGTCTGTAGGCCTACCCAATGTACCTTTTGTGAAATTAATACGCCTCCACATGTACAACCGGTGTATCCACCATGACGAATTTTTGTCACTATTTTTCGTTCTTTCAGTAAAAAAGAAAAAAAAGAATGTGGATGAAATAGACTTTTTGGCTTTAGTTTACAACAATACGGTAATTCATCTATTTTTACTTTCGATCTAATTTGTTTCTTCTTTGTTTTTAAACAGAATTCCTTTCGTGGATTGATATATTTTTTCGGTTTAAAGTTTATTCCAAGTTTACACTTGTCAATACGAGTAGCCATACAAGCCAGAATTCTGTGTTCGTGCTTTTTCTGTATATATTAGGTATGTAATAAAGATCTCTATTATATAAAAAAAACTAGGATCCTGTTTCTCTTCAATTATTCTATTGCAAATGCTTCTGTTTTGAATTTACATCATGCTAATTAACAATCATGCTAGGGCATATTTTCTCATTCAGGAAACGCACTTGCTGCGTGTCAATAACTAAACTAGTTTTTTATCTTCTATGTAAATTGACTTGCACTGATGCAACCGCTGAACTATATTTATTTAAGTGTCAAATTGTCATTTTTAGTAAAAAGCTGGTGTATGAAGTACCAATGCCAAATTGTGTACCTCATGAGCGAGCCCTTGCAAATCAATGTCCTTTGACTTGTGAAGGCGAACAAGAAATTTCTGTTTGTGGATCCGATGGAAATGTTTACGCAAGCAATTGTAATTTAGAAATGCAAAAACTGTGGGTAAGTCTGCCTTTGTCATTTACCAGAACTAGTTTGACAGTTCGCATGCGCATATAGTATAATTACCTTGCATAAATATATGCTGGATAGCCCTACCCCCTTCAACATTTTTTTTGGTATGGCACCCCTATAAGCAGCTACAAAAAATATATAAAAAATTCCTTCCTGAATAATTTGAGCCCACTCCTGATTCTATTCTAACCACCCAAACCAAGTACTAAAATGAGAGAAGAGGAAATAAGAAAAATCATTAACAGTAAAAAAAAACAAAAAAAACAATAGAAAATGTGTTTTGGAATCAATCAAAAATACTTTTTAAAGATTATTCCAAAAAATTAAATTGCGAGCAGGATAGTGTCGGTTTTAGTTGAAAAAAGAAATTTAAAGGATGATTAAAAGAGACTATGATGATCCAACTCTGGATATTTTGAAAAGCAAGGGACCAAAGAGAAAAATTAGAAGTACCTTGAGCTCCCAATAACAAGAGTTCGAATAGCTCAGAGAAGGAAGCAAAAATTTCAAATAAGCGGTTGTTTTGATGGAAATTCGTGATTTTTATTTCACCACATTGATACTATTGATACTTTATGATAAATGTGTTAGACGTACAAAAATGTCATTTTTAAAGATTGGTTATTTCCTTTTGAATGAATGACTGTCATTTAGTAGTTTCTAAGAAAATTTCGATGGTAGTGAGAGCTGAAAAGAAATGTTCACTAGGCCTAGTTTCCACTCTGAGGACAGGACATAGGAAACCAGGCCTGTTAGATATATTCTTGCATTGCTCAATTTAACTGGACTTGGTGGTTGTTGTTCTAGACTTTCTCTTCCTCTTTGTCACCAAGAGAAGCCAAATCCGTCAGCTTAGCAGCATATAAGAATCCTTGGATACCGATGCCATCTTTACTTTGAACATAATCCTCAAACGTTGACTCTACCCAGTCAGGTAAAAGTCTCCATCCTGAATCAGAGCTCAAAGGTCTTGCTTGCTCTAATGATTGTTATGGATTTTCTGTTTACTTAGCCCAACACTTTTTGAAGTTGTTATAAAAAGTGGTTGGGCTTGGCATTTTTACAGGCCTTTGAATCATGGTTTTATTTGTCAATGGTTATATATATTTCCGTTTTCAATACTATCTAACATAAGGGAAATTTCAACTGGGTTGAATTTCAACTAGGGACTAGGGTCGAAATTTCAAATTTCAATCCTACGCTTTTTGAAGTAGTTATAAAAAAAAATGACTTGACGTTCTTACAGACTTTTGAATCATGATTTATTTGTCAAGGAGATATATTTGCCTTTTTTCAATACTATCCAACATCAGAGAAATTTCAACTCGTCACATGATAGTGGGTTATTATGTACGGTGCAGTTGCCAAAAAAACAAAAAAAAACTAACAAAAAAAAAAACAAACAAAAAAAACAAAAAAAAGTAAAAAACAGTAAGATGTTGGATTTTTTTTTCTTTTTCATATCACAGCTAATCGTGATCAGCCATTCATTAAACAAGTCTGTCTTTTTTCCATGATTTTTTTTTTTACCAGTTAGTTATGGGCAGCGATTTTATTCCTTGGAACAACGTGGTTTCGCAAATTTGTCCTATAATAATATGATTGCAAATGTGAAGATCCGTGCGTGCTATACACTAGAAGGACATTTGTTCTGGTCTTGCTCATCTTCCTTGCCTAAAACATCTGGTCTTCAAAGGTCAGGTTGCGAATATAAATAGATCAGTATCATTTGCGCTGAATATGTTTCTTGGGGTACAGCCATTAAGAATCTATCTTAGTTGGTCAACACATTCGGAACAAACGAAAATTTCCGATCCGGTAATCTTATCACATATACTTTTGAATGTAATGGCATGTCGAATCTTGAAATTTGAAAGCCACCCCCTGACTTGTTACAGATTGTCTAAGAAAAAGAATGCTTTTTTCTTCAACATGGGTTCCAAAAACCGGCATGGGAACATTGTGTTCTCAATACTCAACGAGTCTACTCGAGAAACTAATCCTTAAGATGGAGGAATTCACTCTGTCGTGAGTTTTTCCCACTCGCACTTTGGCACTTTTGTTACGCTGTCTCCGCTTTTTTTAAATCATCACAAGTGTTGACCGCAAAGTGCTGAACTGCTTGACAACATCTTCATTTAATAGTCCACCTCCACAACTTCAATCACACGCCTTGTTTCTCTAATGAAAGTACACCTGTTTTGTTCCGAAATCAATTTAATTATCACATGCTAAAAAAAATACAAATAAAATGAGTAACACGTTATGACATTTGAATGAAGACTTCAAGCTGATACTTCATTCATGTAAGCATTAAATAAAACAAACAAGTTTTTTTTTAACTGAAAGTAAAGAGCAACATTAAAACTTAAAACGAACAGAAATTATTCCGTATATGAAAGGGGTACCCAGATCGATCTCGGTACAATGTATTATTATTATTATTTTTTTTTTGTTTAGACCAGGGCACTTGGTATCTATGGAGTTGTCGTAGGAACTTCGAAAAGGGCTCACTCGATTGAAAATAGAAAAGGCTAATGCCTTTTTAATAGTCGAAAGTGATTGGAGGGCAACTAATCCCCCTCTCACGCCCACCCTACAGTTTGCCCATTATGTTTAAAAACTAAATGTTGCCTTAAGATTAAATCAAAATGCACTGTGTTAATGCTCATTCCCAAAAAGGCATCTCAGCAGTATCCCTAGAACGAATGAGGGTATTATTTTCAAACTTTCGGGGCTACTTCTGCTCTTAAAATTTAACCAAATCAAAATATCGTAAGTGTATCCAAGCTAGCAAAGAATGTAAACAGATTTTTTTGCGAATGGTATCAAGTTTTCTATTTCAGGTCAACTAGAGGGGTTATGAAACTAAATTAAACACTACTATTTGTGTGCAGATTTTTAAAAGGGTGTATGTTGTTAAAAATTGCTGAAAATTTTTCTCCAGCATGCAAATAGCAGGCCAAACTATAAAGTCTAAAAAAACGAAAAGATTTAAAGTATTATTTTCTTTTTCCCTGAAAAGACTAAATCAATATAAAACGAACTGAAATTAATTAGAAAAACTTTTTCCGCAGAATAAGTTTTTTTCAAAGAAAAGTAGAGAACTCCATTAAACCGAAAATGAGCAAAAATAAAATCAAATAATCTACCAAGCGTGAAACTACCACAAATCAGCATCGATAAATAAATGAAACCTAAAAGGAACAGAAATTACAATAAATAACCGAATCAAACTCAAAACGAGCGTGAGTAGATCTCAAAACCCCAATGGATTCCCAAAGCCAGAAACATAATTTGCACTTTACTGAAAAGAATACAAATGAATGTGCATTGTCTGTTTAATATACATTTACTGATATTCAGTAATCAAAATGTTAATATTATTTGATTTATTAAAGTTATAAAAGTAAAAACATTTATATTTTTTCACTGAAGTGCAAATTATGTTCCGGACTTGGGAAGGCTTAGGGGTTTTGAACCCTACTCATATTAATTTCTGCTCTTTTTGAGTTTGATTCGGTTATTTATTGTAATTTCTGTTCGTTTTGGGTATCATTTACATATCGATGCTGATTTGTGGTAGTTTCACGCTTGGTAGATTATTTGATTTATTTTGGTTCATTTTTGGTTTAATGGAGTTCTTTACTTTTCTTTGTAAAACTTATTTCGTGGAAAAAGTTTTTTAATTAATTCTTTATAGATAACCCCTTAATCATAAAGACCGTTAATTAGAATAAATAGCTCTTATGGAAGCACTAAAAAGAAACTTTAGCGTAAAGAGCGAGGTATTGACTAGGGGGCGAACTTGATCATATACGTAATAATTTCTGTTTTGTTGTTTTGATGTTGCTGCTTACTTTCAGTTGAAGAACTTATTTTTTTAATTTAATTTCTGATCGTTTCTTTAAATAATGCTGGGAAATCCGGCGCCCTCTTTATAGCAATGTCCCTTCCCCCATGAAAACTTCCTCCATGGAAAGATCCTTACACGTAGGCTAACCCCCCACTACCTGCAAAAATCCTCCCTGAAAACGTCTGTATGCTTCCCAATAGCCAATACTATATATAAACATTGGGCAAAGTTCATAGCCTGCAGCCCTTCCCCCGGGGACTGTGGTGGATTAAATCATCCTCAAAGACATAGTTAGTATATTTTTCGACAATGCTGAACAAAATGGCTATCTCAAAATTTTGACGGACGACTTTGGAAAAAAAATGAGTGCGGGAGGGAGCCTAGTTGCCCTCCAATCTTTTTGATCATTTAAAAAAGGCACTCGAACTTTTTATTTTTGTTCGAATGAGCCCTCTCATGGTATTCTGGGACCACTGGGTTGATACGATAACCCCTGGAGAAAAAAAAACGATAAAAAAAACAAAAAAGAAACCACTTCCGTGATGTTTCTTCTGGCAAAAAATGCAAACTGTTTTATTTTTGCAGGTAGAAGCTTGATACCTCTACAATAGGGTTTTCTGAAACGCTGAATCTGATTGTGTTATTTTCATTAAGATTCTCTGACTTTTAATGAGGTGTTTGCCCCTTTATTCGAAGATAAGGCAACTTTTCTCAGGCTCGAAAGACCTGATAACTCGATTAAAATTATGTTTTAGAGTTAAGCATTAACGATCCATAGCATCAAACAAAATTTGACCTTTAGTAAAATTTTGAGCTCACTTGGAGTTGAATTTTAAATTGTTGTCAAGTATGAAATTTAAGGTTCATTTTTTTTTTATTTCAAAATTGTGCAAAAGATTTTGAATTTGACTTTTTGTTTTGTATTGAAATTTTGTGCTCATTTGAAGTTGAGTTTTAAATTTTAAATTGAGAGTATGACACCCACCCAAGCTCCTTTGGAATCAGGGATTTCCATTGAAGTTATGCCCTGGGGTGTATATAAGATTTTATAGTGAAAAGTATTTTTTGTCGTAGAAACTGATAACTCGATTAAAATTATGTTTTTTAGAGTTAAGCATTAACGATCCATAGCATCAAACAAAATTTGACCTTTAGTAAAATTTTGAGCTCACTTGGAGTTGAATTTTAAATTGTTGTCAAGTATGAAATTTAAGTAGGTAACTCAAAATTGATCTAGTTTTGGTTCTGAATCATAATCAAAATTAGTATCTTCATTTTTTTTTTTTATTTCAAAAATTGTGCAAAAGATTTTGAAATTTGACTTTTTTTCTTTTTTTGGATTGAAATTTTGTGCTCATTTGACGCAAATACATTCTTAGACCACACTGGCTATACATGACAAACGAAACTCAGAGAGGAGAGAAAGTAACAAAATGAAAAATAAAATCAAAAAGGGTGAAAAAACGAGGATTTTATCGAAGTCAGCCAGCGAACCATGAAGATGACAAAATATAAGCAAATATTTCGACAAGGACCTCCGCCAAGTATTTCATTGAAAGTCCTCAGTGCTAAACTAACGTCCCCAAAGAAAAAAAAAAAAAAAATGATATCAAAAAAAAAAACGAAAATTATCTAACCTTTCGAAGCTTACTGTACAAACACAGAACAGAACTGATTTGTGGTAGTTTCACGCTTGGTAGATTATTTGATTTTTTTTGCTCATTTTAATGGTTTAATGGAGTTATTTACTTTTCTTTGAAAAAACTTAATTTGTGGAAAAAGTTATTTTAATTAATTAATAGAAATACTTTTTTAAGAATTTAGAAATAGTATTGAAGTATCGACAACCCCCCAGAGCCCCATTGGCAAAGGTTTGTACGAATTAATTCCCCCCCCCCTTTTTTAATAGTCGAAAGTGATTGGAGGGTAAACTAAACCCCCCTCTCCGCCCACCATTCCTCCGAAGAACCGTCCAATCAAAATTTTCAATGCCAATTTGTTGAAGATTGCTGCAATACTAAAGCTCAGTTGAATTGAATTTAATATTACATTTGATTATGTAGTTTGTTGCTGAAGTACACCAGTTTTTTTGAATTCTTTCCTCTACTTCCTGAGCAAACACACCGCAAGATTTTGTTTAAAGAATAAATACATATTGTAGTCATTTATTTCTCTTAGCCTAAAATGGGAACCTTCTTACTGTTGTACTGTTTCCTAAAACTAATCAAATATTATATAGAAATTTTTGTTTCGCATATGAATATGTAAATTTCACACTTCCTAAGTCCTTTTTAAGGGTTTCTTGCATATGTATAGCGTAAGTTAAACTTTTTCTGTGATAAAATAGAAACAGCTTTGCCACAAAGTTTGCTATTAATTCAATACACATTAAGAGATTAAGTACATTTTATTCCACAACACATCTAGTGACTGAAAATCAGCCAAAAAATTCAGAAAATAGTAGAAGTGTTGTTATTTTTAATGTTCGGTTAATCTGGTAAATTTAGGGCGAATATTCCTTTCGTTCTTTTTTTCCGATATGTTCCAAATCGTAAAGGCTACAATAACTCACTGTTAACCACTTAGTGTATTATGAATTAAATCGAGGAAACATGGTTTGTTTTTTTTTTTTTGTCACATGATAAACTTAATAGATCTTTCAAAACCACTATTCAATGAGTTCAAAACTTTAATGAAAACAGGGAGAAATTATTAAAGCTTTATTCATGCAATTCAAACTGTAACAAAATTAAGTTTCAAATTTTAAAACAATCACCTTCTTAAAGGTGGTTGCAAAACACCTTCTGTAAAACCCAACTGTAACTTAGCTTTTTTATAGAATTCATCTTACACCTTTTTATTAATGAATACTTAAGTATTACTTAATAATTTAAGATTATTTTTTTGATGGATCATATAGCTTCAGCAAGAAAGAAATGTATTTTGGTAGAAACCTTTTCAGTTTTTGGTTGGTGCATCCCAAAAAGGGCCGGAAAAAAGCGAGATACGGCTTTTTGGTATAGAAGGGCTTAAAAGGCTCTTTGTAGGGCAGTCAGTCTTGGGACTTAAGTCATTCTTAATCTAATCTGATTTACCGGCTTTTTAAGCGTCAAAAATTCAGTGAAGCTGATTTTTTTTCACTTTTTAATTATAATTATAATGAATATAGTCTCAAAAGTTGAAAGTCCTAGTTTTCAGTATAAACAGTTAACCTTTTGTCCATATTCACTTTTCAAGAAGGGATAAAAAGTAAAGGAATATAGAAAAAGTTTGTGTAGGCAATATAGCCAGTTTAGCCAGTAATTTCGCAAAATTTGTACCGACTGCTTCCAATTCTCCACAATTCCTGCATCTTTCAAACTATTTTCTCTTTTTTTGCCATTTTTAAAATTTGTCTCTGCCCTAAAATTTGCACCTCCTTTGCTTTCTGCGTATATGCCTTGATATTATTCATAAGATCTATGACGATATTAAGATTTTGAGTGATCTAGATGGCATTAGTTGTAGTGGATATGAAATATCGCGAACATTTAGCCATTAATCTAGCTTACCGATGGTCGAAATCTAAGCAGTTGTACCATATATATAATTATTTGAAAAAAAAAAACTACGTTTTCTAAAGAGTTAAAGAGGCTGAGTCACAGTTCGAACCTTAAAACGTACAGGGATTAGGAGGTACAGTTGGGGGGCTGCCGCCCCCCAAACCCCCGCTTCCGTATATAAAAGGGGCTGTGCCCTCCTCAACGCCTCGCTCTTTACGCGCTAAAGTTTGACTTTCTCACAACTCTTTTTTAAACAATAAAAAATTTCGAGGATAAGCTCCCGGGCCCTAGGAAAGCTTAACCTCTAAATTTCAGCCCAATTGGACAACGTTAAAGGGGGGGCTGTGGTCGGAGGGTCGAAACTTCAGGCCCACTTTTACCCATGAAGATAAAGTCGGAGGGGGGTGAAATTTTTCACGTTTCTTAGTTGGAGCTTGGGCTACAAAATGCGATCACCGCTGTCTCTCTGCGACCGCTAGGACCGGAAATCGCTAACATTGTGGTGGGTCGCCTCTTTAAAGAGGCACAAGTGTGCCTCCTTGATTGGCTAAAAATACATTATCATAAGTCTAGAATCATGTCTGTATTGTAGGTATTATTTTTTCTTGCATTGCACAGTTATTAAAATCGATGCTTAAGTACAATTAGATCGTTAGGTACGATATGATGCTTTGATTGACTTCTAATAATTTTTTTGTGAAGCGGTAAAGTTTTGGGCATGAGTTACGTGAAAATGGAGGTGACTCAAGTTTTGGGTCGTATCTTTGATATACCTAATCTAGATACTACTTTTGGCACCGTCTCTGACCAGTGTTGCAAGCTGCCTCAGTTTAAAAGATGTAAATTATGATGCGAACAATGCCAATTAACCGATATTTAGGTTATCAACATATTTTGTTTTAATTTTAAATATACTTTGTTACTCTAAGACAAGTCTAGAAAATTTGTAATGCTGTCCAAATATAGCTGAAAATTCTTAGCCAAAAACACTGTTACCAAGTCCATTACTCTAGATGAACCTCCGTTCTGACATGAGTAATTTACTTTTTTGTTGGATCGTTTAATTAAGGATATCCTACAAGAACTATTTGGAAATGAAATACTTCCGACGATCAAATTTTCTAAAATGCGGCAGAGTCAGATTGACCAAGTAAGTTCTATCCAAAAACAACTGCCAGTAAATAATACGCCCAGAGGTTAAATAAAAAGACAACTTATCGCTGAAATATTACAATGGGATATTTCAGTTGCTTACTGCAGAAAGGCAGTAAGCAATCTGCTCTCTCTATGAATTATTCAAAAGAAATAATATCCCAAATACCTTTTTTTAGATGGAGGCGGATAGGGGGCAAGAGCCAATAGTGTTTTTTGGATGGCCCAGGCCACAGAAAACGAATTTAATTGAATACAAAATATTTGTGAATATTTATCAGGGTGTCAACTGAATACAAAAGTGAAGGACTCAATCCCCGGTGAAAAACCTTACCCCCTTTGTGTATTCCCCGAGGAATTTATTGAAGACAACTTTTCATTACAGCTATTGAGGCAATACCAGATTCTTGGTCGATTTCAATTAGTGGAGAGTCATTTAGAATTCTTTGAAAATGGTTTTGAAAGCAATTTCAATGGGGCTTGTCTATTGTTGAAACGAAAAATCATCCTTCTCACTGGTTGGTCGATGTCTTTTTTCTTTAATTCCCTGTGGAAATGAACAGTTCTCAATAGTTTCCCAGGCGATTAAAAGTGTCATTAATTAGAACTTGAGAGGCAGAAAATGAAGTTAAAGTTTCCTGAGAGGAAAAAGGAAGGAATTTTAAAGAAGTTGTTCGGAATATTCAAACGAAACTTGCGAGATTGTGAGAAACGAGCAGTGTTGTCGTTGTCCAATTCAGAAAATCCGACAATGTGATTTTGAATATGCTTCATCTGTAAAAAAGTAGAAGCTACCTTTCATGCTGATTCTAAATATAAAATCCTTTTTCACTGTACCCATCAAAAGTTGGCAGAATAAAGAAATTTGGATAATGTTCGAAAATGAGAGCAAGCCCGCCCAAAATGGTCTGAATCTTTGTGGAAAATTCATCACCAATTTAATATGTCTAAGAACTGTGGAGGTGAGAGAGATATATACGCTCAGCTTCCGCCCTCTGCATGTAACGGGGGCTGATGTTGCAGATCCACATCATTGACTCCCACCCCCAAGTCAAAGAATTTGCTACACTAGGACTTGAACCCTTGTCCCGAAGGACATAGGATTACAGCTCCAGCATGTCATCCACCCGGCTACGGTAGCCCAATACTGATTTTACCGGATAACTACCGAGAGTTAATACATAAATCGATAAAAATGCCCCTAAAAATTGTTGCCGTCATAATTAAAGTTGCACTATTAAATTCAATGTTTCAAACACTAGAGCGATTATTTCAAATTTATTTCCTATAAAAAGGTGAAATTTCTTTTTTTTCCAAGAAGGATGGTCATGGATGCGTATTCTTTTGTTTTTATTTTTCACAATGGATGACCACAGCAAACCATGGCCCTATAATGTCGGAAGTGAAAACAAAACTTGAAAGTTCTTCTGTCCCTTTCCGATCACAGCGAAGATTGCACTAGAGCTAAGTAGTGATTTTTCGACCTTTGTGACACGAAAAGTTTTCGCTTGAGTAAAATAAGCTATTGGGTAAAACTTATGAGATAGTCAATCGGTTCACAAATTAAAACTATCAAAAACCTATTTATGAAGCATCATAGTTTCAAAGGTTGTAAGGTTGCGTGATGGCGCGTCTATCACTAAGCATATATACAGCCATGCTAAATAAATGGTTATCATAGGCAGTGCAATAGCGCTGCCTAGGTAAAGAACGATGTTGCCACAATGTATTATTTTTTTTTTCTCCATACCCGGGCACTTCGTATCGAAGGAGTTGTCGTAGAAACTTCGAAAAGGGCTCATTCGATTGGAAATTGGAGTGGCTAGTGCCCTTTTTAATAGTCGAAAGTGATTGGAGGGCAACTAGCCCCCTCTCCCCCCACGCTCATCATTCCCCCAAAAACACATCCAATCAAAATTTTGAGATAGCCATTTTGTTCAACGTAATTGATTTCCAGTTAGAAAATATTTTTTTGAGGAGGCCACTCCCCCACAACCCTCGGGGCAAGGATTTTAAGTTATGCCCTGAGGGCATATAAGAACGATGTTGGCACAATGTATTATTTATTATTTTTTTCCTTTAGAGCAGGGCACTTTGTATCGAAGAAGTTGTCGTAAAAAACTTCAAAAAGAGCTCATTCAATTGGAAATTGGAGTGGCTTGTGGCTTTTTAATAGTCGAAAGTGATTGGAAGGCAACTAACACCCCTTCTACGCCCACCATTTCCCAAAAACACATCCAATCAAAATTTTGAGATAGCCATTTTTTTCAGCGTAGTTGATTTCCATGTAGAAATTATGTTTTTGAGGAGGACACTCCCCCCACAGCCTTTAGGGCAAGGGTTGTAAGTTATGCCCTGGGGGCATATAAGGTTTTTTATAGAAGGCATTGTCGTAGAAACTTCAAAAAAGGCTCATTCGATTGGGAATTCAAAGGGATAGTGCCCTTTCTAATAGTCAAAAGTGATTGGAGGGCAACTAGCTCCCCCACGCCCATCATTCCCCCAAATACATCCAATAAAAATTTTGAGGTAGCCATTTTGTTCAGCGTAGTTGATTTCCAGATAGGAAATGTATTTTTGGAGAGGACACTCCCCCACAACCCTCAGGGCAAGGGTTTTAAGTTATGCCCTGTGGGCATATAAGAACGATGTTGGCCCAACGTATTATTTATTATTTTTCCTTTTGAGCAGGGCACTTCGTATCGAAGAAATTGTCGTAGAATTTTCGAAAAGGAATCATTCAGTTGGAAATTGGAGTGGCTTGTGCTACTCCAATTTCGAAAGTGATTGGAAGTCAGTAGTCGAAAGTGATTGGAAGGCAACTAACACCCCTTCCAGGCCTACCATTTTCCGAAACACATCCAATCAAAATTTTGAGATAGCCATTTTGTTCAGCGTAGTTGATTTCCAGATAGAAATTATGTTTTTGAGGAGGACACTCCCCCAAAGCCTTCAGGGCAAGGGTTGTAAGTCATGCCCTGGGGGCATATAAGGTTTTTATAGAAGGTGTTGTCGTAGAAACTTCAAAAAAGGCTTATTCAATTGGAAGTTCAAAGGGCTAGTGCCCTGTTAATTAGTCGAAAGTGATTGGAGGGCAACTAACCCCCCTCTTACGCCCAATTTTCCCCAAACACATCCAATCAAACTTTTGAAATAGCCATTTTATTCAACGTCGTTTTAAGTTCTGTAAATTAGGTCTTTGAGGATGACAACCCCCTCACAGCCCTCAGGGCAAGGGTTGTAAGTTATGCCCTGGGGGCATATAAGTTTTTTATATAATGCGTGTTCGTAGAAACTTCAAAAGGGCTCATTCGTTTAGAAATTGAAATGGCTAGTGCCCTTTTCAATCGTCGAAAGTAATTGGAAGGCAACTAACACCCCTTCCACGCCCACCATTTCCCCAAGCAAATTCAATCAAAATTTTGAGATAGACATTTTGTTCCACGCGGTGTAAAGTTTAGGAAATTATACCTTTGAGCAGGACACTCCCCCCACAGTCTTCAGGGCAAGGGTTATAAGTTATGCCCTGAAGTTTCTATTGAAATCTTTGTCGTAAAAACTTGAAAAAGGGCTCATTTGATTGGAAAATCAAAGGTCTAGTGCTCTTTTTAATAGTCGAAAGTGATCTGAGGCCAACTAACCCCCCTCTCTTACCCATTTTTTCCCCAAACAAATCCAATCAAAATTTTTAGATAGCTATTTTCTTCAGCGTTGTTGATTTCCAGATAGAAATTATGTTTTTGAGGAGGACACTCCCCCACAGCCCTCAGGGCAAGGGTTGTAAGTTATGCCTTGGGGGCATATAAGGTTTTATAGAACGTGTTGTCGTAGAAACTTCAAAAAGGGCTCATTTGATTGGAAATTGTAATGGCTAGTGCCCTTTTTAATAGTCGAAAGTGATTGAAGGGCAACTAACCTCCCTCTCACGCCCACCATTTCCCCAAACACATCCAATCAAAATTTTGAGATATCCATTTTGTTCAACGTAGTCGAAAGTTCTGGAAATTAGGTCTTTTAGGATGATAACCCCATCAGATCCCTCAGTGCAAGGGTTGTAAGTTATGCCCTGGGGGCATATATGGTTTACATAGAAAGATGTTGTAGAAATTTCAAAAAGGGTTCATTTGATTGGAAATTGAAATTTCCCTTTTTAATAGTCGAAAGTGAGTGGAGAGTAATTAACCCCCCTCTTACGCCCACCATTTCCCAAACACATTCAATCACAGTTTAGAGATAGCCATTTTGTTCAACGTAGTTGAAAGTTCTGGAAATTATCTATTTAAGGATGACAAACCCCCCAGAGCCCCCAGAGCAAAGGTTGTAAGTTATGCCCTGGGGGCATAGAAGTTAGAGATAGAGTTATAGGTTAGAGATAGGTTTTTATAGATACAGTTGTCGTAAAAACTTCAAAAGGGGCTCATTCAATTGGACATTGAGAGGGCTAGTGCCCTTTTTAATAGTTGAAAGTGATTGGAGTGTAACTAACCCCCCTCTCACACCCACCATTACCCCAAACACATCCAATAAAAATTTTCAGATAGCCATTTTCAGATAGCCTCGAAATAATTTGTACTTTACTGAAAAAAATACAAATGAATGTGCATTGTCAGTTTAATATACATATACTGATATTTAGTAATCAAAATGTTAATATTATTTGATTTATTAAAGTTATAAAAGTAAAAACATTTATATTTTTTTCAGTAAAGTGCAAATTATGTTCTGGCCATGGGAAGGCATAGGGGTTTTGAGCCCAACTTATGTTAACATCTGCTCATTTTGAGTTTGACTCGGTTATTTATTGTGATTTTTGTTCGGTTTTGGTTTCATTTATTTATCGATGCCGATTTGTGGTAGTTTCACGCTTGGTAGATTATTTGATTTTATTTTGCTCATTTCTTGTTTAACGAAGTTCTTTACTTTTCTTTGAAAAACTTATTTTGAAAAAGTTTTTTCAATTAATTATATAAATGGTCATTATATTATTCTTTACGTTAAGGTCGACTTTATGTCCCAATTCTTTAAGAACAACTTCTGAAACACGAGGGCCGTTCAATTTGAGTGAGAAGTAGTTTTAAAAAGCTTTTAGACTTTAGCGCGAAGAGCGGGCAATGAGGAAGGGGCAGCCCCATCGTCATATACAGAATACTTTCTTTTCGTTTTAAGTTTTAATGTTGCTCCTTATTTTCAATAAAAAAAAGCTTTTTTTTTATATCTAATTTCTTAGCGTTTTTTCAAATCAAGCCAGGAAATCTCCCTTTCATTCTTTTTGGAAAGTTTTTTTTTTTCCAAGGAAAAAAGAGGGCGTATAAAGCATCCAAACAGAGTCATACATAGTCGATGGTCGTGATCTGTAAAAATAGTGATTGGACCAACTTCGTAATTAAGAATAAATTTACAAAAAGGAAAAGAAAGGGCATTTATCTGATGCAAAATTGGGTCCTACAATACCCAACATCTAGGTCTATCAGACTACTGAACCTAAGCCGTTAACTTTGACCTACGGTTTTTCTGGATGTGTATATGCTTGCTTTAACTTTTGGAAATCCACCTGATACACAAATTTATATTCATTTGAAGACTCGAAAAAGATCTAACCTAATTTGTCAAGTCATGCTAGTTTGGGAAATGATCTTGTCTTTGCTGGAATCTGTGATTGAATTTTTTTGAAAACCTCTTGTAGCTAATGATGGACTTGTATGACTAATCATCGAAAGTCCTCGTCTCCAAAGCCCCTTGAATTGACGGAGTCTGATACTAACTAGCATATGAAACTTTGGACGCTCTCCCATCCCTTTTTTTAATTGAGTAGAAGTGTCCTAAGTTTTACCTCATAAAGACTTGCTTAATTGACATGGGTGATAGTTTATATTCCTTTTTGGGCTTGCTTTATTTGGAAAGTAGGAAATGAATAATAGTTAACAGTGCTGAACATATCTTTGGAGCGTAGCAATTGAATGAGACGGAATATTACGATAGTCTAAGCAATAGCTTCTGAAGAGCTTTACTATGTAGTTAAGATCCATGTTTCTTCCTTATATTATTTTTCAAAGAGGCCACCCTTAAAAGGTTGACCTCTATTTTTGCCACCCTTCAAAGCCTTAGGTGCACCGGGGTGCTCCTGCAGCACTACTTGACATTGACTCGAGATTTCAATCTGTATGGTTGAAGGGCCAAGGGAAAGGCCATACAATCCGCGATAAAAAAAAAGAAGAAAGGGAAAAACCCATCCCCAAAATTCGCAGGATGAGCATGTTGTACCTCTTTTGATTCTGGGACAATTGGGGACTATTTAGAGACTGGGCCGCTATTAAATACTAATAATTAGAAATAAACTAAACCGAATTATGACTGCTGAAGCCAAAACACGTTAATATTCATATTTTAACAAATCTGCATTGCTCATTTTAACCAAAAAAGGTGCCTAAGTGTTTCTCATTTTGCCGATTACAGTTCTGATTTTAATGTTTCAATGTGTTCAAGATTAAAGATTTAGTTAAACACAAAAATAAACAAGCAAAAACGCACACAGGAGACAGCAGAGAGTTATGCTCAAAAAGAGTCTACCGTAATGTACGCGCAAAAAAACAGAAAAAAAAGAAGAAAGGAAAATGCTTGGAGGTATCACATATCTAGATATTAAGATATGACAATACTAAAATATATAAAAAATATAAGACCAGTCATCAAATCGAAAGAATGTATGCTGCTAATTTTTCCCTTTAGAGTGATCAATTAGTGAAAAATTATAACTCATTGTTCAATTTTAACTTATTTGGTATTAAGGGGATTCGAAAACTTACTGAAAATCTACGTGAAAATTCACAAACGGGGATGTTCGGTTCGTTCCAAAACGAACGAAAGAAGAGCCAGTTGAGCGAGTGAGGGTGACTAGACTAGAGTATGTGAATTGTAATAAGTAATTTTTTAGGGACTGAATGTCATAATAACATACCGTACTGATTATTGCCAAGCTTTAAGTTTACTAAGGCTTGGAATATTAAGAGTCAAAAGATCGAAGGTCTTTTTCAGGATGAATTTGTTGTTTATAGGAACATATTAGACAAGTAATGCGAAAATATTCCAGATATCTTTCTATTGATGACCCATAAAAAATTTTATAAACAGTAAAAAATATGTTTTATTTGATATAGATAATTTATTTTCGCTATTTTTCATAATGAAAAGGTCGGTATGACCATGGGAAGATAAAAGCTTGACGAGAAAATTTCCTAAATAATCATTTCTTAATACTTTTAGTTCTATTATATTAAACGACTTGTTACTATTATTATAGGCTAAAATTTCTTGAAAACGACTCTACCTTTTTTTTGAAAATTGGCAACTTAGAATTTTCTGTCTGAAAAACGATCTAGATAGGTCACGACTTTGAGAAAATTAATTTCTATTATAGGCCAAAATTTCTTGAAAATGACTCTACATTGTTTTTGAAAACTGGCAACCTGGGATTTTCTGGCCTGAAAAAAAAAAAAAACGATCTAGATAGGTTACGATTTTGAGTAAATTCATTTAAAGCCTTAATTTTGGAAACACATTTTTCAATGTAAATGACATCACGTGTATGTATGCATTTAAAGACCAAAAAGAAGATTCATGACGGTATCGCAGTGACGACATGGCTTATTATAGAAGGATGCATACATGTTACAGCCATAAATGATGTCATATTAAAGTTCACATTATAAATGGCAAATTAAAATCACATCATAATATTTCATTGACTTCATGCATTGTATAAAACTTTCTGATGTCTTCTGTGGTTCATCAGTCATTTTATAAACGGCGTTTTATTAAAAGTACAGAAATATATATGTATATTTCCTTAAAAAAAAGCTTGCTTGAAAAAGCAACAGTACCGAAAGTAATCATTGGGTCACACCAGTATCGTCTGGGGAGTTAAGTTGTGACATATGGATTTGAATATCTGCTCGAAATCTGCTTTACAATAAATTTTGATTCTCCCTCAAACGCAGGTAACTTGGGTTCACAGGTAGGAGTAAATAAAATTAACAAGCTCTGGCGAACTTTGTCAAGAAAAACCTTGCTCTGCAATTTCTAAAAGAGAGGTATTTGCAATTCTTTGAAATCTGATTCTTTCTTCTTTTCTACAAAAGTTTTGAAGGTAATGGTGGAAATAGCAGAAAAACCAATGCGGATGCGTTGATTCAAAAAGCAATATGTTCCTCGGCGCAAATTTTATTTGAGAGAGTTAAAACTGAAAAACATGGTTCATCTTTTAAACTATTATTATTAATGATTTTTTTTTTAATGAAGAATTTTTTAAAGGCGTCGTACACATGAAAAAATCAATTTATCATGAAAAGCACCCGATTTCCAACGATTTGTGTGAGTTTGAAAAGAGGATATAACGCATGGGGGAAACAGAAACTTCTAAAATATCTTGAAAAACAGATAAGGTGGGAGGAAACAGACTGAGTCGACAAACAATACTTGTTTAATTTAATGGAATGGGTTTTAAACCAAGTTTTGAAAAAAATATCACGTACAGCCTTTTGAATTATTGCTGCCGGACGGACATTCAAAAATTACTATTGAAAAAAACAAGTTTTTTCAATAGAAAACAAGGAGCAACATTAAAACTTTAAACAAACATAATTTATTGCGCATATGAAGAGAGCTACCCCTCCTCAACCCCTCGCTCGTTACACTGAAGTTTCTTAGTCCTTTAAAAAGCTTGTTATTTTTATCCAACAAGCTTATTTTTATTCAGTTGTCATTCATAAAGAAATGGGACCAAAAATTCAAACGTTAGCGTAAAGAGCGAGGAGTCGAGGAGCAGATAGCCCTCGTTTTAAATATTAATGATGCTCCTTAATTTCAGCTGAAAACATTTTTTCTTCCGATAATTTTTCAAACCATGCACAGGGCTAACCAAGATATGATCTGGACTATCGGCCTCGTAAACCCTGGATTTCTTACTAATAAATTGAACATATCAATAATTGTAAAACTAATTGGTAGCATCCCGTTTTGTCAGTCTTTCTGCTTAATCATTATAACTAAAAATTTTGAAAAATTTGTTTTGTTTAATAAGTTTTTATTAATACTTTTGCTAAAGAATTTTGAGCAGAAGAAAAAAGACATTATTGATCATATAGATAGAATTTTTGCGGAAATTCTGTGGGACCTTTCACCTTCTACGTGATTGAAGCCATCGCAATCTCTAAAATGGGGTTGTTTGGTGTTTAAGTACATTGTAGACATGTGTTTTAATACATTAAATTTTCAGTATATAAATAGGAAAAGAGAAATACTACCATGTAAAATCGCTGAAAACTAAGCTCTTGGTAGCACTTACTCCCCCCCCCCCCCAGAAATTTCCTGGTGAGGCTCACGGTGCCCAAACCTTAACTTTTCCACCCGTGTACCGGTAGGCCTGTGAATATAATATTTTATGCTACATAGAAAGAGATTGTCGCTGTGGCAGGGAGACATATGACTAAACATAATTTCATAATAAAAACAAGTGAATCAACTTTGTTAAATCAAGCATTAAGATCCATATCCACATATTAACCACATATCTTGTGTGGACTACTTGAACATTCAGGAACGAACGCACCACCGCGCGCGGCAATACTTCCTCTACAACTGGGAAGCTCAGAGGCTATCTCAGAATTTTCAATTGATAGCAACTTCGTCCTCGTCCTTCTATACAATTAAATAAAAAAAACAAGTTTTTTAAACTGAAAGTAAGGAGCGACATTAAAACTTAAAACGAACAGAATTATTCCATATATGAAAGGGGCTGTCCACTCCTCAACGCCTCGCTCTTTACGCTAAAGTTTTTTATTGTTTTAAAAAAATAAAGTTGTATGAGACAGAGTCAAACTTTAGCGTAAAGAGCGAGGCGTTGAGGAGGGGACAGCCCTTTCATATACGGAATAATTTCTGTTCGTTTTAAGTTTTAATGTCGCTCCTTACTTTCAGTTTAGAAAACTTGTTTTTTTTTATTTAATTTTTGAACGTTTTTGAATAAATGCAGGTTTTGATCTTGGCTCACAGTACATGAATAATTAAAACAAAATTTTCATATTAATTTACTTTTATTTGGCTAAATGGCTTTCTCGAAACTTGTTTCATTTTATTTACGAACGTTTTTATTAGTAATAAATATACGTAACTTACGAATTAACTTACGTAACGAACTTCTATATTCATATATTTTTAATACATATATTAGGGGGTTCGCCCCCTAGTCAATACCTTGCTCTTTAAGCGAAAGTTCAAATTTTGTTCCAATTTTTTAAAAATGGCCGCTTAATCACAAAGGCCGTTAATTAGAATAGATAGCTCTTATGAAAGTACTAAAAAATCTCTGGCTTAATGAGTGAGGTATTGACTAGGGGGTGAACCCAATCATATATATACTATTTATTTTTCTGTTCGTTTAAAGTTTTGATGTTGCTGCTGTTGCAGTTGAAAAACTTGTTTTTTTATATTTAATTTCTGATCTTTTTTTAAATAATGCTGGGATGTCCGGCGTCCCCTTCATAGCAATGTCCCTTCCCCCACGAAAACTTCCTTCATGGAAAGATCATCCTACATAACCCCCGACCCCAGGCACGTACGCAGGAATTTGTTTCGGGGGGGGGGGCAATTTGTTTCAGGGGGGGGGGGAATCCTTCAAACCCATTATTCTGTGAGAAAAATCAAAAACTTATGGGAAAATGAAGAAAATCGTGAGATTCAGGGGGGGCCGGGCTCGGAGGCCCCCTGCGTACATCCCTGCCCGACCCCCCCCCCCCCCCCACTACCAGGAAAAATCTCCCCTGAAAACGTCTGTACTGTATACTTCCCAATAACCAGTACTATATGTTAACATTGGGTAAAGTTCATAACTTTCAGCCCTCCTCCCGGGAACTTCGGGGGATTAAGTCATCCTAAAAGACATACTTATAATATTTTCGAACATGCTGAATAAAATGGCTATCTCAAAATTTTGATCAGGTGACTTTGGGAAAACAATGAGCGTGGGAGGGGGCCTAGTTACCCTCCATTTTTTTTGGTCACTTAAAAAGGGCACTAGAACTTTTAATTTCCATTCCAATGAGCCCTCCCACGATATTCTAGGACCACTGGGTCAATGCGATCACCCCTGAGGAAAAAAAAAAAATTAACACGCACCCGTGATCTTTCGTCTGGCAAAAAATGCAAAATTCCACATTTTTATAGATAGGAGCTTGAAACCTCTATAGTAGGGTTCTCTGATACGCGGAATATGATGGTGTTGTGATTTTCATTCAGGTTATATAACTTTTAGGGGGTCTTTCCCCCTTTTTCGAAAATCAGCCAAATTTTCTCAGGCGCGTAACTTTTGATAGGTAGGATATAACTTGATGAAACTTATATATTTGAAATCAGCATTAAAATCTGATTCTTTTGATGTATCTATTTGTATCAAAATACCGTTTTCTAGAGTTTCGGTTACCATTGAGCCGGGTCCCAATGACCAATACTATATTTCAACCTTTCAGCCCTCCTCCTGGGGGCTTCGAGGGATTAAGTCATCCTAAAAGACATATTTATAATATTTTCGACCATGCTGAACAAAATGGCCATCTCAAAATTTTGATCAGATGACTTTGGGAAAAAAATGAGCGTGGGAGGGGGCCTAGTTGCCCTCCATTTTTTTTGGTCACTTAAAAAGGGCACTAGAACTTTTAATTTCCGTTCCAATGAGCCCTCCCATGATATTCTAGGACCACTGGGTCGATACGATCACCCCTGGGAAAAGAAAAAAAAAAAAAAACAAATAAACACGCATCTGTGATCTTTCTTCTGGCAAAAAATGGAAAATTCCACATTTTTGTAGATAGGAGCTTGAAACCTCTACAGTAGGGTTCTCTGATACGCTGAATATGATGGTGTGGTTTTCATTAAGGTTCTATAACTTTTAGGGGGTCTTTCCCCCTTTTTCGAAAAATCAGCCAAATTTTCTCAGGCGCGTAACTTTTGATAGGTAAGATTAAACTTGATGAAACTTATATATTTGAAATCAGAATTAAAAATCTGATTCTTTTGATGTATCTATTGGTATCAAGATTCCGTTTTTATAGTTTCGGTTACCATTGAGCCGGGTCGCTCCTTACTTACAGTTCGTTACCACGAACTGTTTGATAACCTCTGAAAAAAAAATAAGCAAGCATGGGCGATCGCTCTTTGGGAAAAAAAAAATTCAACGTTTTTTTAATATGAGCATGAAACCTCCACAGTAGGGTTCTCTGATGTGCTGTATCTCTGATGGTTCTCTGATGTGCTGTATCTAATAATGTGATTTCCACCTTTTTCGAAAATTGGACAAATTTTTTCAGGCTTGTGGTTTTTGATGTGTAGCACTAAACTTGATGAATTTTATATATTTTGAATCAGCACAAAAAAGCCAATTGTTTTGATGTATTAATTTTTATAATATTAGTTTTTTTAGAGTTCTCGTGACTATTAGCCCGAGGTTTTCCATACTTATAGTTCTTTACTACGAACGGCTTGATAAATCAATATCTTACATGTCTTTTGCTAGATCATCTTTGACCGAGTAGTCTCTTGACCGTCTAATTAAAAATGAGACTAAAATCGAAGAGAATCCTCTTAATTTTAAACATTATAATTCAAAGCGTTAGAAACAATAATAAGTGGAATGCTATAAACATACATTCTTATTTATGAAATCCAGTTATTGATCAGACGTAATCGTCTTTTCTGCCTCATTACTCAGATGACATACGAATCTCTAAATCAAATTCCGGCTCTGTTTCAATTTAAAACGTTGCTTAGCAACAAAAGGGCTCATGTATTTTTTTCATTTTCTTTCCAATATTGCTTTTATTTCTGACTAATTTATTAGTAAATATTAGGATAATGAGAGACAACGCTCTACCGTTGCCTTTATTAAAGAGCCATTCGGAAACCTTTATTAAAGAGCCATTCGGAAAATGCTGGAGATGGTGCCTGTTGAACGAAAGAAAAAAATATTATGCTCATCAAGTTTTTCAAGAAGACGTGCCTTCAACATCTCAGAAATGACTAAGAGTATTAAGCGGAAGCTTCCAGGGAATCTTGAGGGGGGGGTTTAGAACTAAGTCTGAAAACACTATGTGCATTCATGTTGTCAAAATGAGATATCTGCATTATCTCAGGAATAGTTAAGGGTATTTAGCTGAAAATTTCAGGGAACGTTGGAGGGGGGATATATAATCAAATAAAATAACACTATACGCATCCATGTTGTCGAAAGGGTGGATTTTTAATATCCCAGGACAGGCTAAGGGTATTTAGCATCCAGGTTGTCAAGAGGACGTATCTACAATGTCTTGATGTGGCAAGGGGTATTACATTGAAACTTTCAAGGAATTTTGAGCTAAATCAAAAGACACTAAGTGCATAAAGGTTGTCAAAATGGTGTATCTGCAATATTTTAGGAACGCGTAAGGGTATTAAGTTTAAACTTTCAGAGAAATATTGACGGGATGTTGAACTAAATCAAAAGGTACCATTTTGTTCCAGGTTGTCAAGAGGGTGGATCTCAAATGTCTCAGGATCAGACATGGATAACAAGTTAAAACGTTCATAGATTGGCACAAAAAGCCCAAACAGGAGAGCTTTAGGAATTACATTTAGGACATTATATGTAACACTGATTCCTTTTTTTAATTTGAGGGGCGCCGCCTCTACCTGCATTCAGGCCCGAGTAATGCCATTCCCTTTCAGTCTTAAAAAAAAATACAAATTCGTTGCTTCCCCCCTCCACTTTCCGAAGAAAACTGAAATGTTAGGATTGCTACTTACAGCTCATTGTAGCACAATGTTACCAGAGCCCAGCATAACAAGGGTGCCGGCAGATAAATGCTCCTCCTCAAACTTAAATCCCTTATATATTAAAATTTTTTAAAAATTACAGAATTATGAAAGAAAAACAAAATTTAAATTTACTATCCAGCTGTCAAATTGACCCTCTTTCTTTTTATTAGCCTATTTAACTAAATAAAATGAACAGGTTCAAAAAAAAATTCGTCACAGGAGAATCTTATTAAATAGTTTGTGATAAAAAACTGGAAGTAAAAAGCGACTTGGGCCAATACTGACCAAAACTAAAAAATGGAATTCTCATGACGATTGCTAAGTCGACAGTATTGGCTTTATTCTAAATATAATATTCTAAATTCTAAATTATATTCTAATTCTAAATATATAAAATTCTTTCAGTTTATTGTTACCCACCCAAAACTAAAAAAATGAGAAAAATTTGCCGGATTTTTGAAAAAAGAGGAAACACCCCCAAAAGAGCAAGCGATCTTATTGAAAATCCCTTTATCAGATACATCATATAGGAGAACCCTACTGTAGAGGTTTCAAGCTCCAGTATTCAAAATGTGGAGTTTCGCATTGTTTTTCGGAAGAAAGATCGTCGATGCATGTTTATTTGTTTTGCTTTCTCCCAGGGGTGATTAAATCAAACCGTAGGTCGAAGATAATTAAGAGGGAGCTCATTCAAACGTAAATTTAAAGCTCTTTTTTAAGTGACCATGCAGGTTGGGTCAGAGGAAAGTCTAGTTTTCTGCCATTTTAGGGCATCAAACTACGAATTTACCCCAAAGAGGGCGACTTTGCAATCAATTTAAAATTCTGAGAAGCTAACGGATTTAAAAGCATCAATAACTATATTTAGGCTTCCCAGTTGCAAAAGAAGTAATGCCACACGGTGGCAGTACTGGATTCAACCAAGTTGATTCGCTTTATTTGTAATGAAAGTAGGCTACGTTTGGTAATCTGTAATTGCGTATCAGGTATAATGAGGGGGGAGGGGTGAGTCATTGTTTAGGTGGGGATAGGGTAGATGCCTACAAAAGTACATTTTAATGGCCAAATTGCTTACTCTTCATGAAGCTTCAGATAAAAGAAGAAGAAGTAGGAGGTTGAAAGAAGTAGGAGGAGTAGGAATTAATTAAAATGTTTCTCTGTACCGCACAGCTAAAATATTACATTCACATGTCTACCAGCACAGAGGTGGAAAAGGCAAGTCAGGCCATCATCAGCCCACCAGGAAATTTGGGTGGAAAATACTGCTAGCAAATTAGTTTTCAGCAATTTTAAAATGGTAATATTTTTCTTTTTCTATATATATGAAGCACTTCAATGTATTCAAACAAATATATGTAATGTATTTATCAATAAGAAAATCCTATTGCAGAGGTTGTGATGGCTTCAGTTATGTAGAAGATCAAGAGTCTCACAGAAATTCCATCCATACAAACAATAATATTCCTTTTCATCCAATCGAAAATTCTTAGCTAGTAATATTAACAAGGACTTTTTACCAAAACTACCGTTCATCACCAATTTTTTAGGTATATTCAAATTTTATCCAAAATTGAAATTGAAAGTTTAAACGTAGGACGGTACTAATCAACGAACAATTATTGATTTACACATTTTAAAAGCAATTAATCAGGGATTTAAGGGACCGGTGCCTCAAATTATATCTTAGTTAGGCCTGGGCATGATTTGGAAAACAATCAGAAATTAAATAAAAAGAAGAGCTAAACAGAAAACAAGGAACAGATGTGAAACCTGTGAACGTTGGCTTTTGTCCAATTTTGTAACAATTTGCAATTGGAAAAAAAAAAGATTTTTCAAAGCACTAAAAAACTTTTGTTGAATGAACAAGGTGTTGAGAAAACTTAAATTTCTTTTAAGTTTTAAACTTGCTCCTTACTTTAGTTGAAAAACCTTTTCTATTTGTTTAAATACACTTCATGAAACTGTATAGAATTATGAATACAATATTTTGGTTACGCAGAAAAAAATGATCACCGTTTGGATTTTGATGGGTAATCAAACAGTTCTTGGTAACGAACAGTAAGTAAGGAGAAATTATTACGTATATGAGGGGAGTTGCCCCCTCCTCAACACCTCGCTCTTTACGCTAAAGTTTAAATTTTGTCACAATTCATTAAAAACGACTCCTGAAACACAAGGGGCGTTTAATCAGAACAATACGTAACTTTTTTTTAAAGTACCGAAAAACTCTAGCGTAAAGATCGAGGTGTTGAGGAGTGGGCAAACCCGCTCAAATATATAATAATTTCTGTTCGTTTTAAGATTTAATGTTGCTTTTTACTTTCAGTTGAAAAATCTTGTTTTTTTATTTAATAAAGCTTAGAGACAAATATATTTCTCTAAGGCAATGGAAAAGGTATGTCAATTAAAGTAAAAGTATATAAAAACGAAAAAAAAAGTAATAAAAAATAACACACAAAACAATAGCCTACTTATAAAAACTAAGATATAAACTCCCAGCATTCAGTTCTGTTGAACAATGTCGAAGAGTTGGACGGATATCAGAGGCAACGCTATAGAGTTGCCTATAGCAAAGGCCATAGGGGAGGGTGGGGTGGGTTCGGACAAAATTTTTTGGTTGGGTGCCGCTTCTGTCCCAATCAGTATCCATCTTCCGTTTTCATCTTAAAAGAAAGAGATTGTGTCCAAGATTTGTCAGGAATTTTGGTAGACTTTTATCTTTCGTCTTTAGACAAAAAAAATCCAACAAAAAAAAAAAAAGAATTGTCCGAAGTTACCATACGGTGTGGGGTGGGTTCGGACATGGTGTGGGGTTACTTCGGACAGCAGTAATATGGGTTCGACAACCTCACAGATTAAAGAAAAAAACGCCATTTACTGAAAATTTGAATATGTATAAAAGTAAAACAAGTAAAATGAAAGTTGAAGAAAAAAAATCAAGTAATTTGAACCAAAGCTCACAGGAGCTCTATCTCACGTTGTAGCTGCTGAGATCACATTGAAAAGTGAGTCCTCGCTTTGTCCGTTCAGTCCCTCCAGTGGCAGTTGGTGATGGAAGAGAAAGAACAGTGTCGTTTGAAGAGACGAAGGCTTTGTCCTCAATATCCGGAAAAATGAACCGCGCTCCATTTCTGCGAAGGAACAAGACTTCTAGATCGCTTCCAGTTTTTCTTTTTATCTGGCCAACGTAGAAGATATCCGACTTCTTCGATTTGCCCAATTTGAATTTTACCAGAACATAGCTATCCGTTTGAGCTTGGTCAATATCAAAAGGTTCAAGGTCCTCTTCTACGTCTCCACAGTGAAGAGACTCGTCGCTTGAGGAGTCGCTCGGGGCAACAGGTTCAGAAAGAGTCTCCGCCTCATCGGTTCCGTCGTGTTCGTTAGGCTTGCGGACCACGCTGTTCTTACATTTCTTTGTAGATGGCGTCGGCTTGGCCTTCTTTTCCTTTTTAGCTACGATCTCTTCTTTCTCAGGGGTGTCAGTGAGAATACGGGTCCTCCCTCTGTTGCGATTCCCACGTCCCGGAACAGTAGCAGCAGCCCCCACTCGGGGAAAAGGTCTTACTTTTTCGGGCGACCTTATGAAAGAAGAAATTGGTGGTCCAGCTTCGGAGTTGGCTTGCGACGAGGGGCTCCGCGAACTGGTGTTTGGTCTAGCGGCCTATCCTTCACAAAGGATGGGGCAAAAAAGCTCCCTCTGGGAATACATCGCGATTGAATGGAAAGATTCCAGCTGCTCGAAACGCAGAGACTATGTTGGATGCACTGAACTTCTCCAGGAAAGGAACCCTGCTGAGTGAGGCTACTTCATAAATTGAAATGCGCTGTCCGGGATGCAACTGCAGCCATTCATTGAAGCGCTCTTTCAGTGCACCCTTGAAAGGAGAAAGCACTCCTACGTCAAGTGGCTGAAGCTTGTGGAGCAGTGGGGTGGGAATGTCAACAGTGTCACGTGATTTTACTTACAGTGTTCGATCACACGTACATCCAGATGACTATCATGGTTGTCCATGAGCAGTAGGATGGGAATCTCTTCATCTGGCTTGGTTATTTTCGTGAAGTGTCGCATAGCCTCCAAGAACAAGTCGCCGTTGACCCAACCACTAGGGTGCGCAAGCCCAAGGCAACCAGGGGGGCCTTCGTTTGTCATTCTAGGTATGAAATTCACTCGCGGAAAAAATGAAGACCGGTGGAATAGTCGCTCCAGACGCACTGGCAAAACATACAGCAGTCACGTTTTGACCTCTTTCTGCAGACACAGTCTGACCAACCTGTTTTTGTCCAGTTGGTGCTAGGAATTTCGGTGGTGGAAGCACGGTGACTATACCTGTCTCGTCAACGTTCCAGATGCGATCAGCCGTCAGTTTGGCTCCAAACCTTCCATAGACATCAAGTAGCTTGTCAAAAAACGTCTGAACGACAGTTTTGTTGAAGCCGGAGGCTCTCGCCTGACTTGTGGCTTCTGGCTTCCTCACCGAGATGTCTGAATTCCGCTTCAGAAACGCAAGAAGCCAGTCCTTTGACGCTGCTTCATTGAAACACCAGTTTTCTGGTACAGAAATGTTATTCGCACGGGCGTAAGAGTAAGCAAATTTTCGTGCTTCAGTTGTTTGTGAGTCCATGGTTCATTGTCGAACAAGTGCGAAAGTAGTCGGCTAGTTTTCGCTCGTGTTCGCTTTCAAAAAACTTGCCTGTTATGTTTTGGTCTCGTCGGGAAGTTTATCTGCAGTGGCCCAGGCTCTTCGTTGACACTTTTATCCGCTTCTCCTGTCTGCGGCCTCGAGCGCCTGACATTGTCCAGTAGCGTGGACTTCTTTATGCCGAAGTTTTCTGCAATTTGTCTCAATGATCCTTCCTTTTTCAGATAAGCCCCAACTGCTTTCTTCATGTTTTTCTAGGTTAACGGGAGGGTCTTGTCGCTTCCTTTTGTATGATCGAGGCATTCTGAAAGAAACTGTTTTTAGTAACAAGTAACAAAATGCATATTAACAGGTACACGATGTGAAAAAAAAGGAAAAGTTGAAATACTGACCACAAAAAAGTGTCTGGGGTGGGTTCAGACAATGTCCGAATCCACCCCACTACCGTTGTCCGAAGCAACCCCACCCGCGATAAAAAGTCCGAAACCTCACTGACGCTGTAACTACTATAGATGCCGCCAAAAACTAAAATTTAAACAACTTAGAAATGCCATAGTTAAACGCTGCAACAGTCAGCAAAATTCAATGACTAGTAATAACGGCCAAATAAAATCACAAACAAAGAAAGATACAGGACGCCACACCAACCTTTTTTCGATTTTTCTCAAAATTTCAAAAACGATTGCACGTGTGATAACCAAACTACATACTCAAGTAGGGTACTAGATGGCACGTCTATGGTATTTTTTTGGTGAATTTTAGAGGGCGTTGTAGGAAGAGAGGCTCTTGTCCAGACTCACCCCGTGTCCGAACCAATCCCACTCTCCCCTACGGCTTCAATGTTTTATTATTTGTTATTAATTAAAAAATTGTTTTCCACAAAATAAGTTTTTCAAAGAAAAGTAAAGAAATCTCCATTAAACAAAAAATTAGCAAAAATAAAATCAAATAATCTACCAAGCGTGAAACTACCACAAATCAGCATCGATAAATAAATGAAACCCAAAACGAACAGAAATTACAATAAATAACCGAGTCAAACTGAAAACAAGCAGAAATTAACATAAGTTGGGCTCAAAACCCCCCCTCGCATTCCCGAGGCCAGAACAAAATTTGCACTTTACTGAAAAAATATAAATGTTTTTTACTTTTATAACTTTAATAAATCAAATAATATTAACATTTTGATTACTAAATATCAGTAAATGTATATTAAACTGACAATGCACATTCTAATTTAGTTTAATACCTTCTCTAGTTCACCTGAAACGGAAAACTTGATACAATTCGTAAACAAATCTGTTTACTTTCTTTGATAGCTTGGATAGACTTACGCTATTAGTAGAACACTCTGTTAATGCACTGTGTTAATGCTAATTCCCAATAAGGCATCTCAGCAGTATCCCAAAAACGACTGAGGGCAATATGTCGGGGGCTACTTCTGCTCTAAAATTTAACCAAATAAAAATAGCAGTAGAAAGGCCTTATTGACTCCCATTGCTCACCCCTGCTGTCACCTACAACTTTTTTACATAATTTATGCATGGATTATTGATCCACTAACGGGTCAATGATACCGAGGGGAACTAGATTTCTGAGAAATTGATTTACATAATCGATAACAACAATTTTTTGTTCTTGTTGTTATTTAGACCAGGGCACTTCGTATCGAAGGAATTGTAGTGGGAACTTCAAAAGGGCTCATTCGATTGAAATATAAAGGGCTGATGCCCTTTTTAACAGTCGAAAGTGATTGGAGGGCAACTAATCCCCCTCCCATTTGCCATTATGTTTAAAAACTAAATGTTGCATTAAGGTTAAATCAAAATGCACTGTGTTAATGCTAATTCCCAATAAGGCATCTCAGCAGTATCCCAAAAACGACTGAGGGCAATATGCTCGGGGCTACTTCTGCTCTTAAAATTTAACCAAATCAAAATAGCAGTAGAAAGGCCTTATTGACTCGCATTGCTCACCCCTGCTGCCACCTACAACTTTTTTACATAATTTATGCATGGATTATTGATCCACTAACGGGTCAATGATACCGAGGGGAACTAGATTTCTGAGAAATTGATTTACATAATCGAGGGGAATTATTGATTCGCGAAGGGGAATTAAGAAACAAACATGGCTTCTTTGTTGTTTGGCTAGTCTAACCTGAGAAATTGATTTACATAATCGGCGGGGGAATGTATTGATTCACGAAGGGGGAATTAAGAAACAAACATGGCTTCTTTGATCTTTAGGCGAACCTAACCTGAGAAATTGATTTACATAATCGGTGGGGGAGAATGTATTGATTTACGAAAGGGGGAATTAAGAAAACAAACATGGCTTCTTTGATCTTTAGGCGAACCTAACCTGAGAAATTGATTTACATAATCGCTAGGGGAATGTATTGATTCACGAAAGGGGGAATTAAGAAACATTATGGCTTCTTTAATCTTAGGTCTGAGGGATAAACGTTCTTTAGGTCAGAGAGAAAAAATTAATATTCTATTTTTAAATAGGGCTTCATTGATCTTTAGTGTCAGGAATTAGAAATGACATCACTTGTTATCTTGGAATTATGCGGGAGTCTAAAGAGATAGAAATTCTATTTTTAAATACGGCTTCACTGAGCTTTAAGTCGGAGAGATAAATTGATATTCTAACGAAACCTTAATAGTGTAGCTAGGAACATTTATGAGATGAAGAGATTAACGTAGGAAAGGGTTTCCTAGAAATTTGAAATGTGTCAGCGCAGAGATGCCAAAAACAAAAGGAACACGCTGAAATTACGTTTAGGGATTATTTGGGCGAAACCGTTTTAGACAGGTTATGGAATTATTTCGGCGAAACAGTTAGAGACATTTTAAAAGATGATTTAAAAGATGATTTTAGAAGAGGTTTTGAATGTGGTCGTTATAATACACAAGTTCCATTTGAACAGTGTTGTGAGGTCCCCTACCACAACCCCAAAGGGTTCCGATCCCCCCACCCCAACCCCGAAGGAACCCCCCGTCCTCAAAGGTTCTCCGGATTCCCAAAGGGCCGCCGACGCCCCAAAGGCTCCTGAGCCTCCATTTTAATACTTTTTAAGGCTTTATTATATCTTTTCAGAACAAATTATTATTTTAGGGAATTATTTCGGCGAAACAGTTAGAGACGTTTTAAAAGATGATTTTTGAAGAGATTTTAGAAGAGGATTTGAGGATGAAAACTCTGAGGTCGTTATAATACACAAGTTCCATTTGAACAGTGTCGTGAGGTCCTCTACCCCAACCCCAAAGGGTTCCGATCCCACCATCCCCAACCCCGAAGGAAGCAAAGGCCCGGTCCTCAAAGGTCCCCCCAAGCTCCCAAAGGACCACCCGGCCCTCAAGGGTCCCACAGACCCTCAAAGGCTCTCCCCGAGCCCCGTCTTTCGTTTGATGTGTGTTGTCTGAACTTATGATTTGGGATGGTTAATTTTGCTATTTTTGACTTTTCTGAGCTAGGTTTCTTAGCCTTTCATATGTGGTGCTGTCAGAAAAATTATGATTTGGGATTTTAGTTTGCTTTTTGGACTTTTCAGAGCTAGGATTCTTAGCCTCTCTCATAGGTGTTTGTTGTCTGAAGCCTATAGTTTTGGGAAGCCTATGAGTAGTTTGCTATTTCAGGCTTTTCATAGCCAGATTTCTTAGTATTTCGTAGGTGTGTGTTGTCTGAAACCTATGATTTGGACTGTGTGGGTTGCTATTTTTTTACTTTTCATAGCCAGATTTCTTAGTCTTTCGTAGGTGTGTGTTGTCTGAAACCTATGATTTGGATTATGTGGATTGCTATTTTTTGACTTTTCTGAGCTGGATTTCATAGCCTTTCATAGGGATGTGTTGACTGAAACCTATGATTTGGGATGAGTGGTTTGCTTTTTTGGACTTTTCAGAGCTGGATTTCTTAGCCGTTCATAGGTGAGTGTTGTCTGAAACCTATGATTTGGGATGGTTAATTTGCTATTTTTGACTTTTCTGAGCTAGGTTTCATAGCCTTTCATAGGTGTGTGTTGTCAGAAAATTATGATTTGGGATGTGTAGTTTGCTATTTCAGGCTTTTCTGAGCTAAGGTTTCCTAGTATTTCGTAGGTGAATGTTGTCTGAAACCAATAGTTAGGGATGAGTAGTTTGCTATTTCAGGCTTTTATGAGCTAGGTTTCTTAGCCTTTCGTAGGTGTGTGTGTTGACTGAAACTTATGATTTGGGATATGTAATTTTGCTATTTCCGACTTTTCATAACCAGATTTCTTAGTCTTTCGTAGGTGTGTGGTGTCTGAAAACCTATGATTTGGGATGTGTGGGTTGCTATTTTTTGACTTTTCTGAGCTGGATTTCTTAGCCTTTCGTTGGTGTGTGTTGACTGAAACCTATGATTTGGGATGGTTAATTTGCTATTTTTGACTTTTCTGAGCTAGATTTCTTAGCCTTTAATAGGTGTGTGCTTTCAGAAAATTATGATTTGGGAGGTGTAGTTTGCTTTTTGGACTTTTCAGAGCTAGGATTCTTAGTCACTCATAGGTGTTTGTTGTCTGAAACTTCGAGTTTGGGATGAGTAGTTGGCTATTTCAGACTTTTCTGAGCTAAGGTTTCTTAGTATTTCGTAGGTGAACGTTGTCTGAAACTTATGATTTGGGATATGTAAATTACTATTTCGGGCTTTTCTGAGTTGGATTTCTTAGTCTTTCATAGGTGTGTGGTGTCTAAAACCTATGATTTGGGATGAGTGGTTTGCTTTTTGGACTTTTCTGAGCTGGATTTCTGAGCCTTTCGTAGGTGTCTGTTGACTGAAACCTATGATTTGGGATGTGTAGTTTGCTATTTTTGACTTTTCTGAGCTAGATTTTCTTAGCCTTTCATAGGTATGTGTTGTCAGAAAATTATGATTTGGGATGTGTAGTTTGCTATTTCAGGCTTTTCTGAGCTAAGGTTTCCTAGTATTTCGTAGGTGAATGTTGTCTGAAACCAATAGTTTGGGATGAGTAGTTTGCCATTTTTGACTTTTCTGAGCTAGGTTTCTTATTCTTTCGTTGGTGTGTGTTGACTGAAACCTATAATTTGGGAATATGTAGTTTGTTATTTTTGACTTTTCTGAGCTGGATTTATTAGCCTTTCATAGGTGTGTGTTGACTGAAACCTATGATTGGGATGAGTGGTTTGCTATTTTTGTCTTTTCTGAGCTAGATTTCTTAGCCTTTCATAGGTATGTGTTGTCAGAAAGTTAAGATTTGGGATGTGTAGTTTGCTATTCGGACTTTTCAGAGCTATGATTTTTAGTCCATCATAGGCGTTTGTTGTCTGAAACTTCTAGTTTGGGCTGAGTAGTTTGCTATTTCAGGCTTTTCTGAGCTAAGGTTTCTTAGTCTTTCATAGGTGAATGTTGTCTGAAACCTATGATTTGGGATATGTAAATTACTATTTCGGGCTTTTCTAAGCTAGATTTCTTAGTCTTTCGTTGGTGTGTGTTGTCTGAAACCTATGGTTTGGGATGGGTGGATTGCTACTTTTGACTTTTCTGAGCTGGATTTCTTAGCCTTTCATAGGTGTTTGTTGTCTAAAACCTATAGTTTGGGATGACTAGTTTGCTATTTTTGACTTTTCTGAGCTAGGTTTCTTAGCCGTTCATAGGTGAGTGTTGTCTGAAACCTATGATTTGGGAATATGTAAATTACTATTTCGGGCTTTTCTGAGTTTGG
>JAPEVW010000761.1:10000-37500 GCA_027921565.1 Artemia sinica
TAAGCATAGCTCTTATTCCTTTGAAAAAACCCGTGGAATTTGTTATTTTAGTGATTTTCGGTTTATTTTCGCAGTCATAACGAGATATACAAAAGTCTAAGAGCACTGATTAAATCCGCAAGATTTCTTTTTTTAGGCTGACAGTTATTTTTAACCACTATTTCTCGAGTACTTGCTCTTAAGGTAAACTTTGAGTCAGACAAGGGAAATCACAGTAAAGTTACACTAGTTAAGACCAAGACAAACACGTTAGAATGCTTTTTTTGAGAAAAAGACACTACAATCTCAGGACAGTGAAAGTGAACACTAAGTGTTTTAATAGGTATTATATTTTGCTTTTAAATTTTGGTTAAAATTTGAGCATTGAATTTTTAATAAAAAAAGACCTCCAGTTTTGGTATTAGGGGGATGTCAAATTAAAAACAAACGTAGATGCAATGTCTGGGAAGAATAAACTAAAACATGCAGTACCAAACAGCCTAGGAAAGTTTAGCTTTCCTTTGAAGATATAGATGTCATTGAGAATCAGCAGACTCTTAAAGTTCGATTTTACGAACTTAAAACGTTGCCCAATCTAGCTGATTATTTGGTTAATTTATTCTGGTGGTTCAATATTGGAACATAAAGAACTGTAATATTTTCTAAATATATAATTTTTCGTCAAAAGTTATTTTAACTGCACAAGCTTATAAGCAACGACATATCCAGGATTTTTGTTGGGGAGGTAGAAAACGAATTACAAACCGCAGGAAAAACTTGTCTAGATGTCTTTTTGTTACTCTTTTAAGGTTTGACCAATTTTGGGGGGATGGGAGGGGATGAACTGGGTAACCTTCCTCCCTTGGATACAGCCCAGTCGCGGGTATTTGGCACCCATAAGCAAAATTTTAGGGCTCTTAGTTTTCATAAAATAACATGGAGTTTTCGTTTTTAATGAAAGGTTCCGCAAGCCAACGAGTAATTTGATAGACTATCATGGAAGAAATTTGAAGACATTTGATGATCACTAGACTAGATATATGCAACCCAGACCTTCAAAAAGAACCAAGAGATTTTTGGAAATGTTCTAATCTAACACAAAACACAATTAGGCTCCAATATTCTGATTTTTTAGGTATCAAAGCATGTTTCTCCAAAAAATTCTGGTGTCCAATGATAAGGTAGCAGGAGGCTATGACTAATACTCAACCAGAATACACTTGTCTTTGCTCTCGGTAGGTTTACCTACTCAAAACTGCTGGATAAGCGTGTAATAATTTTTCTTCGATGCACTTGACCAAATAGGTCAGAAAAACACTTCTACTGCTAAAAAAGTGTATATTATATAAAGTGTATATTATAATATTATATATTATATTATATGTATATTATAAAGTGTATATAAACTGCTAAAAAAGTGTATATTTTCCTGATTGTTAAGCAAATTTGCTCTTTTTGTTGTCCACTTAGGAATGGAGAGGGTTTTGCTCGCCTTTCTGGGTGTCCATTTTTCAAAGAAGTCATTCATACCATGTCCTTCACCTTTCACTTTTAATTGTTCAGTTAAAAAAAAAAAAAAAAAAAAAAAAAAAAAAAAAAAAAAAAAAAAAAAAAAAAAAAAAAAATTGAAAACTCATTGCACACAAAAGAGTCCTTAGTCAGATACACGAAGATCTTATTAAGGTTAATTTTGTTGACAACAAAATACCTCAGGTGGAAAGCACATGTACATTTAATAAAGGACACACTAATTAGCCGGACATTTTGGTATAATTAATGATATATGCGGTCGTTGTTATATAACAAATAGAAGTCATTTTACGGTTAAGCTTCTTATTACCTTTAAAGCGATCGAACTTTAGTATAAACTGCAGCGCAGTCCATTGTAAGTAAAATTTATGAATTCAATTCCAGAAAAAAATAGATAGTAAGACAGTTGTTGGTATTTCTGATTGTGAAAAAATAATGCTCGTTATCATTAGCTGTATACCAAGCCTTTACACCAGAAGCAAATTGGTTTTTCGTTATAAATAAATAAATTCTCGTATGAGGATTTGCTTACCCTACAGCCCTAAACTATCAAAAATTATGTTTTATGCAGGGTACCGGAATTCCAATTCTGAAACCTAAATGCGAAAACAAGTCTATGATGGTTTCGTAAATGACTTTGGAATTCCTCGAAAATGCCATAGGATCAAAAATGATGTATATCGTTGGAATCATGATCAAAAGCCCTATGTAGCCCTATGTAGGTGAATTAATGTTCCCGCCCCTTCAACACAAAGGGAAGAACTTGAAAAAGAGGACTCGCTCTTTTGCATGGTGAGCATGCATCTCTTTATTTCTTTTTCCATTTCTAATTTCTGCCAGGGCTAGTAGGTTTTCGCATGACCTCAGAGGGATGTTTTAGTGGCTAATTTAAAATCTACATCCTCTCTCTACCTGCCTTTTACAAATTGTCTGTATAGCTTTATGGTAAATTGCCATATGGCATCTCCTGGAGTGGAAAGGCTGGAAAGTACAGTCAGAGTACCCCACGGCTGAAAACCTCGTGCTGGAAGTTTAAAATCCCCTCTCTTGTCAACTCATCCTCCCAGGCCCTTAGTAAGTGAAAACTCAAAAACAAGTTTAAAAAAAAAACTGCCTAATAAAAGAGATGTCACTTATTTATGTTCATATTCATGGAAAATATGTCTTTTTTTTCATATTCACGAAGAATATTGAGTTTCTTATGTACAAATATTTAAAGATAGACTACCGATGGCAACCTACGAATCGGTCTCTTTAGTTGATTGACAAAGCTGCACATATCTTGTGGAAGACTTTAAGGAAGGTAGATAGTAAAACCTAAACTTAATGTCACATTTTCTCCAAGAATCTTATTGATCTAAGTAGTTTCAGAGCCGAAATTAAACGAAGAAGCCTATAATATAGTTTTTATGATGTTTATAATAACCTTAATAAACCTTTTTATGAGGTTTATTGCGTATGCTTAAATAGCTCAAATAACTGATTCGTGATATTTTCTAATATTTGCAGAATTCGGAAAACTAGCCTGTTGCTGAAAACTAAGCTTGCTTGAGCTTTTTAGAGAATTAAAATTGTATACCAAAAATTATCAGTATCATGGTCGCTGGAAGACTATTGAGAGGTTTATAAAATAGTATTTTTTTCTGCTCCAAAATTAGCATCCTGTTTGTTGGTTCGAATTTGTGTTTTCAGCAAAGCACACATTTCAGTATTACCACACATTGTACATTTACCTCAAATTATTTTTTTTTTTTGGCTGGAATGTCTTCCGGGTTTTAGCTGCCGAAGCGCAATTAGTTCAAATTTTAAGCAAGGGTATGATATTTTTCTTAAGGATTCTGATTACATCAAAACATTTATTTTCCTACTAAAATATGAGGATATTTTATAATTTCACGTTTTCTTGGTAGTTAAAAGCCATAAAATATTGGATGACTTGAGTGAGAAAGCATAATAAGTGTAGGCCACCATTCTAATCTTAATGGGCAAAAATCCTTCCATGAATGTTTACAATCCCTTCTCTTATATGCTCCCTGTCCAAGCCCCTTAATAAGCGAAAACTATAAAACAACTTTTGGAAATAAAACTGGACGAGGAGCTTTTAGGATTGTTTTCAACAATTCACTAGAGTTTCATGAATTTCCTGAGTTCAATAGATTTTCCTGAAATCTTGTATGAACATAAACATTGGCCCCAGAAACTAGGCTGGAACAAGTCTGAATGTTATCTGACTCTCAAGCAGGATGGGGAGGCCCCAGAACATCTTCATCGCGGATCTACCGGGAGGAGTTGTTGAAATTCATCAAAACTTGGTCAGTAGTAAGTACTAGTATCTTCGTTTTGCCTGGATGTCAAGTGACAATCCTACATGTATGAAAAAAGAGAAGGAGGTCACTCAGTTCTTGTCATTTGTACATTTATGAAAAATAGTTGTTGAATCTCGACCAAACTTGTCAAAAATAATTTTTGGCTGTCCTTGCTATGTATTTTCCGTAACTAGTACGAATTATATATCTGAAGGAGAAGAGAAAGTTCTTAAATTTTCCTCGTCAGCACATCCATCAGGAGGGGACGTAACATCTCCACCAAACTTGAAGAGATGCAAAGGTCTGGCTCTTGGCTTTGCCTTTCTTAAGATCGTAAGCCAAGCCTCTAGGCTGGTTTGTGGTCCATAGTCAGAGGAAGACTGTTCAGGAGGGCTAATCAGGCAATCAAAGCAGAAAATTTGCAGACAAAAGTATCTTGCAGACAAAGTCGAAATTGATATTTAATCCCTCTTGATTTCTGAATATATTTCTATATTTCTTTTTATTATGAAAGTAAAGAGTAACATTAAATTCCGAAATAATTGGAAATTATTCCATATAGGAGAAGAATGCCCCTTCCTTAATCTTATCCCCCCTCCATCGTGGCCTTAGAAACTGTGAAGGATGCTCCTTTGATCGGAAATTGAGAGTTCTAGTCTTTTCTTAGTTGAAAGCGATCGGAGACTAGCCAGCCCCTGTTCTACAACTTCTTTTTGATATCTGGTGCTTTTGTTGCACTTAAGGACATCTGACTCACATTTTCTGATACCTATTTTATACTTTCTCTGTGGCTGCTCAATTTGCATGTGGGGGAATTTCTTATGAAGGGGGGGGAACTTTCCACTGGGGGAGGGGAATTGTTCCACTGGGGAATTTTTTGGGAGGAAAACACCGGTTCCCATTTTTCTGGATATTTCAAGTTCTGCTCTAATTATACATTTATGGTCTCCAAAGGGAAGAAAATACTCCCCCCTCCCTACTTCCCCTCAGGTTTCAATGATTAGTACAAAAAATGACAAAAATGAAGGTTTTAACTAGTTGTTTAACTAATTCAGTAACCTTGAGAGATGCATTCTATATCATCATGTTCGAAAAAAAATTATTTGCATATCACTATACCAGTTTTGTTCATTGCGGGCAAACCAATTACATTTAAAACAAGTTTTTTTTTCCTGGCATGCAGAACAATTAAAAGCGTAGTTTTAAAAGTCTTGCCAAAACGCTTTTGGATTCTTCAAATTAACTTTAATATGGATGTGATCGGGATATACAAATTTACAATATGTTATGCGCTCACAGGAGCGGAACTAGATAGTGTAGTTCTGTGGCTGAATCTTTCTTAAAGACAGCAGGAGAGGGAGCGTCTCTCTCTTGAAAAAGATGTCATCTTCAAGAAGAAGATGAAGAATAGTATGAAATTAAAACATCGACTAGCTGTTAAACATAAAATCATGCTAATTTTCTTTTTCGGGAGGGAAGGAAGTACAACTTTAAAGAAAATGCCAAATATTAGGAGTTATATAGAAAATACAAGGAATGATGGATAAAAATCAAGATTTGGGGATGGACACGGGCTCAGAAGTCTCCCATTTCTTTTATGCCTGCTAGTATTAGTAGAAGGGCCTTATTGACTCCCACGCCCACAATACCCCTTCGAATCCCGATCCGGACACTTTTTTTAAAACTCCCACGCCCACACCATATAAGGGCATAGAGTCATTAGGGAGAACACGTGGTTAATGGGGTCAATGACCTCTTTTTTCCAAGGTCGATTTATTTGATGTTTCTATGTGTAATAGCTCCGGGGCGAAGGTTGCACATGCGCATTGAATTCTAACGGGAACAATGTTATTGATGTAGGACTCGAGGGGGAAGTGAATTTCCGAGAAATTGATTGCATAATCGATTGGGAATTTTATTGATTCACGAAGGGGAAATTAAGAAACAAACATGGCTTCATTGTTGTTTGGCTAGCCTGGCCTGAGAACTTGATTTACATAATCGCTAGGGGAAATTATTGATTCACGAAGGGGAAATTAAGAAACAAACATGGCTTCATTGTTGTTTGGCTAGCCTGTCCTGAGAACTTGATTTACATAATCGATGGGGGAATTATTGATTCACGAGCATGGGGAATTAAGAAACAAACATGGCTTCATTGTTGTTTGGCTAACCTAACCTGAGAACTTGATTTACATAATCGGCGGGGAAATTATTGATTCACGAAGAGGGAATTAAGAAACATTAAGGCTTCTTTAATCTGTGATTTACATAATCGCTAGGGGAAATTATTGATTCACGATGGGGGAATTATGAAACAAACATGGCTTCATTGTTGTTTGGTTAGCTTAACCTGAGAAATTGATTTACATAATCGGCGGGGAAATTGTTGATTCACGAAGAGGGAATTAAGAAAATTCCCTGGCCCGTGGCGCATCTCTGTGGCGCTTCCCTGACCCGTGGCGCATCCCCCCCGGCGCTCCCCCTAACCTTGCCCCCACAACACTCCCCCGGACCCATCGGCGCATTCCGGGCTCCGCGGCTCCCAGCCGTTTACCTAATGTCCCAAAAAACCATATTGTTAGGCGACATAAGTCGTTTCGCCTACTTCCCATACAGGTTGTCTATTACTCCAAATGAGCATAGATTATTTTAATCTCGTGTCTGCTCTGTTTCCAAGCGTATTCTCTGGGAAACAGTACAATTAAATTCGAGAACCGTTAACTCAATATATCGTCAACAATGTTTCCACATCACTAAAATATTGGCAAGGCTTTGTAAGATTGAAAGTTATTTTAAAATGTCCTTGCGCAAATTACGGGGTCCATATGTGACAAATAGATAAATGTGAATAATCTCACTCAGTTCCTTCTCTTGAAACTTTGTGGTAATCAATTGTGAAAAATAGGGGATTTTGAGTTTCAAATGGTGAGCATTAATTGAAATTACCCTTGAAAAATATTCGCTTATGAGATAAAAGCGAAGAGATAGCAACAGAGAAAATATCAAAGATTAGAAAAAATAGCATTTTGAGTTTCAAAGGCAGTGAGCATTAATTGAAATTACCATTGAAAAATATTCGCCTATGAGATAACAGCGAAGAGATAGCAACAGAGAAAATATCAAAGATTAGAAAAAATAGCATTTTGAGTTTCAACGGCAGTGAGCATTAATTGAAATTACCCTTGAAAAATATTCGCATATGAGATAACAGCGAAGAGATAGCAACAGAGAAAATATCAAAGATTAGAAAAAATAGCATTTTGAGTTTCAAAGGCAATGATTATTAATAGAAATTACCTAAAAATATTCGCTTATGAGATATCTTCGATGGGAGGGGGGAGCAGAGAAAAGAGTGGTTTCATTGTAAAAAATTACATTTAGATATCTCTGAGGGAGATAAATTTAAAACATTGGTTGGGGTGAGGGGTTAATATCTCACAGAGATAAGTTTATATTGGGATTGAAAAGGACTAAAAATTGGAAGAAATAGAAAGGAGGGAAAAAATACTTACAGGTTTATATCCCGGCTGCACTTGGGCACCCGAAGGACCAGGTAGTGCATGCTGGAGGGTGGACGGGGCGGCGTCGCTATGTTCTTGTGCGACTGGGCCGAGGCTCCCAAAGGCCCTCACCCGGTCCCCAAAGGTCCACCGGGCTCCCAAAGGGACCCCAGACCCCCAACGGACCCACCGGACCCCAAAGGACCCAATCCGTGCTCAAGGGCCCCCCCCGGACCCCCAAAGGTCATCCACCAGTCCCCAAAGGCCCTCTCCCCGGTCCCAAAGGTCCACCAGGCACCCAAAGGGCCCCAGACCCTAAAAAGGCCATACCCGAGCCACCAAAGGTCCTCCACCAGTCCCCAAAGGCCCTCACCCAGTCCTCAAAGGTCCACCGGGCTCCCAAAGGGACCCCAGACCCCCAACGGACCCACCGGACCCCAAAGGACCCAATCCGTGCTCAAGGGCCCCCCCCCGGACCCCCAAAGGTCCTCCACCAGTCCCCAAAGGTCCTCTCCCGGTCCCAAAGGTCCACCAGGCACCCAAAGGGCCCCAGACCCTAAAAAGGCCATACCCGAGCCACCAAAGGTCCTCCACCAGTCCCCAAAGGCCCTCACCCAGTCCTCAAAGGTCCACCGGGCTCCCAAAGGACCAGTCGGTCCTCAAGGACCCTCTCAGACGTGCAAAGACCCTCCCCAGACCCCCAAAGGCTCATCCCGGTCCCCAAAGGTCCCCTCAGGCTCCCATATGACCACTCCACCCCTCAAGGGCCCCTGGATCCCCCAAACGCCCTCCCGGGCCCCCAAAGAACCCCCTCTCCATTTTTTAATACTTTTTATGGCTTTATTATATCTTTTCAGAGCAAGTTCCTTTCTTAATGTCCCTTCTAAGCCCATTTTCCAACTTGAAGTACTTATCTCTTTCACCACGACTATACTTTACAGCTTTTTGGTTACCTCAACACCAAGAAATACTTTTCAAAGACCATTTCAGAACAAGTTACTTTCTTAATGTCCCTCCTAAACCCATTTTCTAACTTGAAGTACTTATCTTTTTCACCCGAAACTATACTTTACAGATTTTTGGTTACCTCAACACAAAGAAATATTTTTCAAAAATCATTTCAGAGCAAGTTACTTTCTTAATGTCACTCCTAAACCCATTTTGCAACTTGAAGTACTTATCTTTTTCACTCACAACAATACTTTACAGCTTTTTGGTTACCTCAACACCAAGAAATACTTTTCAAAATCATTTCAGAGCAAGTTACTTTCTTAATGTCACTCCTAAACCCATTTTCTAACTTGAAGTACTTATCTTTTTCACCCGAAACTATACTTTACAGATTTTTGGTTACCTCAACACCAAGAAATACATTTCAAAGACCATTTCAGAACAAGTTACTTTCTTAATGTCACTCCTAAACCCATTTTGCAACTTGAAGTACTTATCTTTTTCACCCGAAACTATACTTTACAGATTTTTGGTTACCTCAACACAAAGAAATATTTTTCAAAAATCATTTCAGAGCAAGTTACTTTCTTAATGTCACTCCTAAACCCATTTTGCAACTTGAAGTACTTATCTTTTTCACTCACAACAATACTTTACAGCTTTTTGGTTACCTCAACACCAAGAAATACTTTTCAAAGACCATTTCAGAGCAAGTTACTTTCTTAATGTCACTCCTAAACCCATTTTCTAACTTGAAGTACTTATCTTTTTCACCCGAAACTATACTTTACAGATTTTTGGTTACCTCAACACAAAGAAATACTTTTCAAAAATCATTTCAGAGCAAGTTACTTTCTTAATGTCACTCCTAAACCCATTTTGCAACTTGAAGTACTTATCTTTTTCACTCACAACAATACTTTACAGCTTTTTGGATACCTCAACACCAAGAAATACATTTCAAAGACCATTTCAGAGCAAGTTACTTTCTTAATGTCCATCCTAAACCCATTTTCCAACTTAAAGTACTTATCTTTTTCACCACAACTAAACCATACAGCTTTTTGGTTACCTCAACACCAAGAAATACTTTTCAAAGACCATTTCAGAGCAAGTTACTTTCTTAATGTCTCTCCTAAACCCATTTTCTAACTTGAAGTACTTATCTTTTTCACTTACAACAATACTTTACAGCTTTTTGGATACCTCAACACCAAGAAATACTTTTCAAAGACCATTTCAGAACAAGTTACTTTTTAATGTCTCTCCTAAACCCATTTTCCAGCTTGAAGTACTTATCTTTTTCACTCACAACAATACTTTACAGCTTTTTGGATACCTCAACATCAAGAAATTCTTTCAAAGACCATTTCAGAGCAAGTTACTTTCTTAATGTCACTCCTAAACCCAGTTCCAGCTTGAAGTACTTATCTTTTTCACCACAACTAGACCATACAGCTTTTTGGATACCTCAACACCAAGAAATACTTTTCAAAGACCATTTCAGAGCAAGTTACTTTCTTAATGTCCCTCCTAAACCCATTTTCCGACTTGAAGTACTTATTTTTCATCCACAACTGTACTTTACAGCATTTTGGGTACCTCAACACTAAGAAATACTTTTCAAAGACCATTTCAGAGCAAGTTACTTTCTTAATGTCCCTCATAACCCCATTTTGCAACTTGAAGTACTCATCTTTTTCACCCACTTTCGCAATGAAAAAGAAATTAGTTTGTAATCAATTCTATTTTTCCAAATAATATAAAAATTTTCCACTTCGGTTCAGATTTTTCTCAAAGGGATGAAAAAATTTAAAATAATGCTCCAAATTTTCTCAACGAAGTGAAGAAAAGTTTATGATCTCTTCTAAATTTTACCAAAGAACACGCTCCAATTCTAATTTCTCCAGAGAAAACAAAAATCTTCCACTTCAGTTCTTTATTTCACAAAGACATAAAGAAATTTAAAGTTCAATTCTAATTTTTCGGTGGAAGATAGAAAAAGTAACACCATACTTGTGAATATTTTCATGGAAGATGAAAAGTTCTTGTTCAATTTTAAATTTTCCCAACGAAGTGAAGAAAAGTTCAAGTTCTCTTCTGAACTTTACCAAAGAACACACTTCAATGCTAATTTCTTCTGAGAAAACAAAAATCTTTCACTTGAGTTCCTTATTTCACAAAGACATAAAGAAATTTAAAGTTCAATTCTAATTTTTCGATGGAAGATGGAAAAAGTAATACCATACTTGTGAATATTTTCACGGAAAATAAAAAGTTCTAGTTCAATTTTAAATTTTCTCAATGAAGTGAAGAAAAATTCAAGTTCTCTACTGAATTTGACCAAAGAACACAATACAATTCTAATTTTTCCAGAGAAAATAAAAATCTTCCACTTAAGTTCTTTATTTCACAATGACATAAAGAAATTTAAAGTTCAATTCAAAATTTTTCGGTGGAAGATAGAAAAAGTAATACCATACTTGTGAATATTTTCCCGGAAGGTAAAAAGTTCTAGTTCAATTTACAATTTCCTCAACGAAGTGAAGAAAAGTTCAAGTTCTCTTCTGAATTTTAGTAAAGAACACAATTCAATTCTAATTTCGCCAGAGAAAATAAAAATCTTCCACTTATGTTCTTTATTTCACAATGACATAAAGAAAGTTAAAGTTCATTTCTAAATTTTTCGATGGAAGATAAGAAAAAGTAATACCATTCTTGTGAATATTTTAATGGAAGATGAAAAGTTCTAGTTCAATTTAAATTTTCTTAAATTCAGTTCCGACTTTCACATAGAGATGAAAAAAATTTAAAGTTCTGTTCCAAATTTTCTTAGAAGATAGAAAAGCATCAAGTTTCTTCTGAATTTACCAAAGAAACACACTTCAATTCTAATTTCTCCAGAGAAAATAAAAATCTTCCACTTCAGTTCTTTATTTCACAAAGACATAAAGAAATTTAAAGTTCAATTCTAATTTTTCAGGTGGAAGATAGAAAAAGTAATACCATACTTGTGAATATTTTCGCGGAAGATAAAAAGTTCTAGTTCAATTTAAAATTTTTTCAACGAAGTCAAGGAAAGTTCAAGTTCTCTTCTGAATTTTCTCAATGAACACACTTCAATTCTAATTTCTCCCAGAGAAAATAAAAATCTTCCACTTCAGTTCCTTATTTCGCAAAGACATAAAGAAATTTAAAGTTCAATTCTAAATTTTTCGATGGAAGATAGAAAAAGTAATACCATACTTGTGAATATTTTCACGGAAGATAAAAAGTTCTAGTTCAATTTTAAATTTTCTCAACGAAGTCAAGGAAAGTTCAAGTTCTCTTCTGAACTTTACCAAAGAACACACTTCAATTCTAATTTCTCCAGAGAAAACAAAAATCTTCCTCTTCAGTTCTTTATTTCACAAAGACATAAAGAAATTTAAAGTTCAATTCTAAATTTTTCGGTGGGAGATAGAAAAATTAATGCCATACTTGTGATTATTTTCACGGAAGATAAAAAGTTCTACTTCAATTTTAAATTTCCCCGGAAGATAAAAAGTTCTAGTTCAAACTTGCTATTTTCTTGCGAAAACACACAAAATCAGAAAAAATGTTCAATGTTCCTTTAGCACCTACGCAATTAGGCTTAAATGAAGATATTTATGCAGAGTTTCAACTCGCTATGGCTAAGTTTGCTAAAAACAAGCTATTTTCTTGCGAAAACACACAAAATCAGAAAAAATATTGTTAGGTTAGGTTAAGTTAGATTAGGTTAGATTAGCCTACGTACGCGCGCAAATAGGTTAGGTAAGGTTGGATTAAGTTAGGTTAGATTAAGTTAGATTAAGTTAGATTAGGTTAAGTTAGGTTAGGTTAGATTAAGTTAGGTTAGGCTAGGTTAGCCTACGTACGCGCGCGTACGTAGGCTAACCTAGCCTAACCTAACTTAATCTAACCTAACCTAACCTAATCTAACTTAATCTAACTTAATCTAACCTAACTTAATCCAACCTTACCTAACCTATTTGCGCGCGTACGTAGGCTAACCTAACCTAATCTAACTTAACCTAACCTAACAATATTTTTTCTGATTTTGTGTGTTTTCGCAAGAAAATAGCTTGTTTTTTAGCAAACTTAGCCATAGCGAGTTGAAACTCTGCATAAATATCTTCATTTAAGCCTAATTGCGTAGGTGCTAAAGGAACATTGAACATTTTTTCTGATTTTGTGTGTTTTCGCAAGAAAATAGCAAGTTGAACTAGAACTTTTTATCTTCCGGGGAAATTTAAAATTGAACTAGAACTTTTTATCTTCCGTGAAAATAATCACAGGTATGGTATTAATTTTTCTATCTCCCACCGAAAAATTAGAATTGAACTTTAAATTTCTTTATGTCTTTCTGAAATAAAGAACTGAAGAGGAAGATTTTTGTTTTCTCTGGAGAAATTAGAATTGAAGTGTGTTCTTTGGTAAAGTTCAGAAGAGAACTTGAACTTTCCTTGACTTCGTTGAGAAAATTAAAAATTGAACTAGAACTTTTTATCTTCCGTGAAAATATTCACAAGTATGGTATTACTTTTTCTATCTTCCACCGAAAAATTTAGAATTGAACTTTAAATTTCTTTATGTCTTTGCGAAATAAGGAACTGAAGTGGAAGATTTTTATTTTCTCTGGAGAAATTAGAATTGAAGTGTGTTCATTGAGAAAATTCAGAAGAGAACTTGAACTTTCCTTGACTTCGTTGAAAAAATTTTAAATTGAACTAGAACTTTTTATCTTCCGTGAAAATATTCACAAGTATGGTATTACTTTTTCTATCTTCCACCGAAAAATTTAGAATTGAACTTTAAATTTCTTTATGTCTTTGTGAAATAAAGAACTGAAGTGGAAGATGTTTATTTTCTCTGGAAAAATTAGAATTGAAGTGTGTTCTTTGGTAAAATTCAGAAGAGAACTTGATCTTTTCTATCTTCTAAGAAAAATTTGGAACAGAACTTTAAATTTTTTTCCTCTCTATGTGAAAAGTCGGAACTGAATTTAAGAAAATTTTAAACTGAACTAGAACTTTTCATCTTCCATAAAAATATTCACAAGAATGGTATTACTTTTTCTTATCTTCCACCGAAAAATTTAGAAATGAACTTTAACTTTCTTTATGTCATTGTGAAATAAAGAACTTAAGTGGAAGATTTTTTATTTTCTCTGTGAAATTAGCAATTGAATTGTGTTCTATACTAAAATTCAGAAGAGAACTTGAACTTTTCTTCACTTCGTTGAGGAAGTTGTAATTGAACTAGAACTTTTTATCTTCCGTGAAAATATTCACAAGTATGGTATTACTTTTTCTATCTTCCACCTGAAAAATTTAGAATTGAACTTTAAATTTCTTTATGTCTTTGTGAAATAAAGAAACTGAAGTGGAAGATTTTTATTTTCTCTGGAGAAATTAGAATTGAAGTGTGTTCTTTGGTAAAATTCAGAAGAGAACTTGATCTTTTCTATCTTCTAAGAAAAATTTGGAACAGAACTTTAAATTTTTTTCATCTCTATGTGAAAAAGTCGGAACTGAATTTAAGAAAATTTAAATTGAACTAGAACTTTTCATCTTCCATTAAAATATTCACAAGAATGGTATTACTTTTTTCTTATCTTCCATCGAAAAATTTAGAAATGAACTTTAACTTTCTTTATGTCATTGTGAAATAAAGAACATAAGTGGAAGATTTTTATTTTCTCTGGCGAAATTAGAATTGAATTGTGTTCTTTACTAAAATTCAGAAGAGAACTTGAACTTTTCTTCACTTCGTTGAGGAAATTGTAAATTGAACTAGAACTTTTTACCTTCCGGGAAAATATTCACAAGTATGGTATTACTTTTTCTATCTTCCACCGAAAAATTTTGAATTGAAACTTTAAATTTCTTTATGTCATTGTGAAATAAAGAACTTAAGTGGAAGATTTTTATTTTCTCTGGAAAAATTAGAATTGTATTGTGTTCTTTGGTAAAATTCAGTAGAGAACTTGAATTTTTCTTCACTTCATTGAGAAAATTTAAATTGAACTAGAACTTTTTATTTTTCGTGAAAATATTCACAAGTATGGTATTACTTTTTCATCTTCCATCGAAAAATTAGAATTGAACTTTAAATTTCTTTATGTCTTTGTGAAATAAGGAACTCAAGTGAAAGATTTTTGTTTTCTCAGAAGAAATTAGCATTGAAGTGTGTTCTTTGGTAAAGTTCAGAAGAGAACTTGAACTTTTCTTCACTTCGTTGGGAAAATTTAAAATTGAACAAGAACTTTTCATCTTCCATGAAATATTCACAAGTATGGTGTTACTTTTTCTATCTTCCACCGAAAAATTAGAATTGAACTTTAAATTTTCTTTATGTCTTTGTGAAATAAAGAACTGAAGTGGAAGATTTTTTTGTTTTCTCTGGAGAAATTAGAATTGGAGCGTGTTCTTTGGTAAAATTTAGAAGAGATCATAAACTTTTCTTCACTTCGTTGAGAAAAATTTGGAGCATTATTTTAAATTTTTTCATCCCTTTGAGAAAAATCTGAACCGAAGTGGAAAATTTTTTATATTATTTGGAAAAATAGAATTGATTACAAACTAATTTCTTTTTTCATTGCGAAAGTGGGTGAAAAAGATGAGTACTTCAAGTTGCAAAATGGGGTTATGAGGGACATTAAGAAAGTAACTTGCTCTGAAATGGTCTTTGAAAAGTATTTCTTAGTGTTGAGGTACCCAAAATGCTGTAAAGTACAGTTGTGGATGAAAAATAAGTACTTCAAGTCGGAAAATGGGTTTAGGAGGGACATTAAGAAAGTAACTTGCTCTGAAAGGTCTTTGAAAAGTATTTCTTGGTGTTGAGGTATCCTAAAAGCTGTATGGTCTAGTTTGTGGTGAAAAAGATAAGTACTTCAAGCTGGAAACTGGGTTTAGGAGTGACATTAAGAAAGTAACTTGCTCTGAAATGGTCTTTGAAAGAATTTCTTGATGTTGAGGTATCCAAAAAGCTGTAAAGTATTGTTGTGAGTGAAAAAGATAAGTACTTCAAGCTGGAAAATGGGTTTAGGAGAGACATTAAAAAAGTAACTTGTTCTGAAATGGTCTTTTGAAAAGTATTTCTTGGTGTTGAGGTATCCAAAAAGCTGTAAAGTATTGTTGTAAGTGAAAAAGATAAGTACTTCAAGTTAGAAAATGGGTTTAGGAGAGACATTAAGAAAGTAACTTGCTCTGAAATGGTCTTTGAAAAGTATTTCTTGGTGTTGAGGTAACCAAAAAAAGCTGTATGGTTTAGTTGTGGTGAAAAAGATAAGTTACTTTAAGTTGGAAAATGGGTTTTTAGGATGGACATTAAGAAAGTAACTTGCTCTGAAATGGTCTTTGAAATGTATTTTCTTGGTGTTGAGGTATCCAAAAAGCTGTAAAGTATTGTTGTGAGTGAAAAAGATAAGTACTTCAAGTTGCAAAATGGGTTTAGGAGTGACATTAAGAAAGTAACTTGCTCTGAAATGATTTTTGAAAAGTATTTCTTTGTGTTGAGGTAACCAAAAATCTGTAAAGTATAGTTTCGGGTGAAAAAGATAAGTACTTCAAGTTAGAAAATGGGTTTAGGAGTGACATTAAGAAAGTAACTTGCTCTGAAATGGTCTTTGAAAAGTATTTCTTGGTGTTGAGGTAACCAAAAAGCTGTAAAGTATTGTTGTGAGTGAAAAAGATAAGTACTTCAAGTTGCAAAATGGGGTTAGGAGTGACATTAAGAAAGTAACTTGCTCTGAAATATTTTTGAAAATATTTCTTTGTGTTGAGGTAACCAAAAATCTGTAAAGTATAGTTTTCGGGTGAAAAAGATAAGTACTTCAAGTTGCAAAATGGGTTTAGGAGTGACATTAAGAAAGTAACTTGTTCTGAAATGGTCTTTGAAATGTATTTCTTGGTGTTGAGGTAACCAAAAATCTGTAAAGTATAGTTTCGGGTGAAAAAGATAAGTACTTCAAGTTAGAAAATGGGTTTAGGAGTGACATTAAGAAAGTAACTTGCTCTGAAATGATTTTGAAAAGTATTTCTTGTGTTGAGGTAACCAAAAAGCTGTAAAGTATTGTTGTGAGTGAAAAAGATAAAGTACTTCAAGTTGCAAAATGGGTTTTTAGGAGTGACATTAAGAAAGTAACTTGCTCTGAAATGATTTTTGAAAAAATATTTCTTTGTGTTGAGGTAACCAAAAATCTGTAAAGTATAGTTTCGGGTGAAAAAGATAAGTACTTCAAGTTAGAAAATGGGTTTTAGGAGGGACATTAAGAAAGTAACTTGTTCTGAAATGGTCTTTGAAAAGTATTTCTTGGTGTTGAGGTAACCAAAAAAGCTGTAAAGTATAGTCGTGGTGAAAGAGATAAGTACTTCAAGTTGGAAATGGGCTTAGAAGGGACATTAAGAAAGGAACTTGCTCTGAAAAGATATAATAAAGCCATAAAAAGTATTAAAAAATGGAGAGGGGGTTCTTTGGGGGCCCGGGTAGGGCGTTTGGGGGATCCAGGGGCCCTTGAGGGGTGGAGTGGTCATATGGGAGCCTGAGGGGACCTTTGGGGATCGGGATGAGCCTTTGGGGGTCTGGGGAGGGTCTTTGCACGTCTGAGAGGGTCCTTGAGGACCGACTGGTCCTTTGGGAGCCCGGTGGACCTTTGAGGACTGGGTGAGGGCCTTTGGGGACTGGTGGAGGACCTTTTGGTGGCTCGGGTATGGCCTTTTTAGGGTCTGGGGCCCTTTGGGTGCCTGGTGGACCTTTGGGACCGGGAGAGGACCTTTGGGGACTGGTGGAGGACCTTTGGGGGTCCGGGGGGGGGGCCCTTGAGCACGGATTGGGTCCTTTGGGGTCCGTGGGGTCCGTTGGGGGTCTGGGGTCCCTTTGGGAGCCCGGTGGACCTTGAGGACTGGGTGAGGGCCTTTGGGGACTGGTGGAGGACCTTTGGTGGCTCGGGTATGGCCTTTTTAGGGTCTGGGGCCCTTTGGGTGCCTGGTGGACCTTTGGGACCGGGGGAGAGGGCCTTGGGGACTGGTGGATGACCTTTGGGGGTCCGGGGGGGGGCCCTTGAGCACGGATTGGGTCCTTTGGGGTCCGGTGGGTCCGTTGGGGGTCTGGGGTCCCTTTGGGAGCCCGGTGGACCTTTGGGGACCGGGTGAGGGCCTTTGGGAGCCTCGGCCCAGTCGCACAAGAACATAGCGACGCCGCCCCCGTCCACCCTCCAGCATGCACTACCTGGTCCTTCGGGTGCCCAAGTGCAGCCGGGATATAAACCTGTAAGTATTTTTTCCCTCCTTTCTATTTCTTCCAATTTTTAGTCCTTTTCAATCCCAATATAAACTTATCTCTGTGAGATATTAACCCCTCACCCCAACCAATGTTTTTAAATTTATCTCCCTCAGAGATATCTAAATGTAATTTTTTACAATGAAACCACTCTTTCTCTGCTCCCCCCTCCCATCGAAGATATCTCATAAGCGAATATTTTTAGGTAATTTCTATTAATAATCATTGCCTTTGAAACTCAAATGCTATTTTTTCTAATCTTTGATATTTTCTCTGTTGCTATCTCTTCGCTGTTATCTCATATGCGAATATTTTTCAAGGGTAATTTCAATTAATGCTCACTGCCGTTGAAACTCAAAATGCTATTTTTTCTAATCTTTGATATTTCTCTCTGTTGCTATCTCTTCGCTGTTATCTCATAGGCGAATATTTTTCAATGGTAATTTCAATTAATGCTCACTGCCTTTGAAACTCAAAATGCTATTTTTTCTAATCTTTGATATTTTCTCTGTTGCTATCTCTTCGCTTTTATCTCATAAGCGAATATTTTCAAGGGTAATTTCAATTAATGCTCACCATTTGAAACTCAAAATCCCCTATTTTTCACAATTGATTACCACAAAGTTTCAAGAGAAGGAACTGAGTGAGATTATTCACATTTATCTATTTGTCACATATGGACCCCGTAATTTGCGCAAGGACATTTTAAAATAACTTTCAATCTTACAAAGCCTTGCCAATATTTTAGTGATGTGGAAACATTGTTGACGATATATTGAGTTAACGGTTCTCGAATTTAATTGTACTGTTTCCCAGAGAATACGCTTGGAAACAGAGCAGACACGAGATTAAAAATCTATGCTCATTTGGAGTAATAGACAACCTGTATGGGAAGTAGGCGAAACGACTTATGTCGCCTAACAATATGGTTTTTTTTTGGGACATTAGGTAAACGGCTGGGAGCCGCGTAGCCCGGAATGCGCCGATGGGTCCGGGGGAGTGTTGTGGGGGCAAGGTTAGGGGGAGCGCCGGGGGGATGCGCCACGGGTCAGGAAGCGCCACAGAGATGCGCCACGGACCAGGAATTTTCTTAATTCCCTCTTCGTGAATCAACAATTTCCCCGCCGATTAATGTAAATCAATTTCTCAGGTTAAGCTAACCAAACAAACAATGAAGCCATGTTTGTTTCATAATTCCCCCATCGTGAATCAATAATTTCCCCTAGCGATTATGTAAATCACAGATTAAAGAAGCCTTAATGTTTCTTAATTCCCTCTTCGTGAATCAATAATTTCCCCGCCGATTATGTAAATCAAGTTCTCAGGTTAGGTTAGCCAAACAACAATGAAGCCATGTTTTGTTTCTTAATTCCCCATGCTCGTGAATCAATAATTCCCCCATCGATTATGTAAATCAAGTTCTCAGGACAGGCTAGCCAAACAACAATGAAGCCATGTTTGTTTCTTAATTTCCCCTTCGTGAATCAATAATTTCCCCTAGCGATTATGTAAATCAAGTTCTCAGGCCAGGCTAGCCAAACAACAATGAAGCCATGTTTGTTTCTTAATTTCCCCTTCGTGAATCAATAAAATTCCCAATCGATTATGCAATCAATTTCTCGGAAATTCACTTCCCCCTCGAGTCCTACATCAATAACATTGTTCCCGTTAGAATTCAATGCGCATGTGCAACCTTCGCCCCGGAGCTATTACACATAGAAACATCAAATAAAATCGACCTTGGAAAAAGAGGTCATTGACCCCATTAACCACGTGTTCTCCCTAATGACTCTATGCCCTTATATGGTGTGGGCGTGGGAGTTTTAAAAAAAAGTGTCCGGATCGGGATTCGAAGGGGTATTGTGGGCGTGGGAGTCAATAAGGCCCTTCTACTAGTATTTATCATTTAGTTGAGCTTCCTCGAAATTTTATATTATGATTTATATTAAAGAATATTACATTTCTATTAAAGAAATGGCATGTTCTTCCTTGCAAGTTAAGCCAAAATTGGGACATTTTTCATTATGCATATAACACAGATGCGGATTGCTCTTGCCCCATATGTAACCTAGGTATTGATGATGTGGCCCATATTCTCACCGAGTGCCAGCAACTGTCTCTTTTAAGGCGAAAGTATTTTGAAGGTGGTAACTTGGAGTTCCCGGGGATCCTGCAGACGACAGTAAAAAAGGACAATCAGGCAGTTATGTAAACATATAAATGAAGCGTTGACATCAATGAGTGAAACTTGATTTTCTGTTTACTAAGGGAGGGGGGGGGGGGGGGAGAAGAAGTTAGATATTTATGTTTATTTTTCTTTTGGAGTGTATTTAAGAATACTGTGCGTATAGCCTATTTTTTTGGCTTATAATTAATTTATTACTTATTATTATTATTATGATTATTATTACTATTATACCCTTCATGAATATTATAGCATCTCCGGTGTATATTTACCACATATTTAAGTTAGTCACCTACTTACCTCGATGAAAATGCCAGTAGAAACTCTATTGTTGTTAGTTTCTTCGACCACCAACACCTGAAAATGAAATTTTTATACTTAGGCATAATTAAGATCGATCTGTAGCATGCAGTTTTTGGTAGTAGCGGGTGCCAAATTAATACAAAAATATATGTAAATTAAACAAAAAGCTTAAGAAGGTGTAGCTTTCCTTTGAAGGTGTAGATGTCTTTAGAAATCGACAGCTCATCAACTTTAGAAACTTTTAACTAAACAGGAGTTTTTAGGTGTCCATCAGCTCATGGGCGTACGGAAGGGGGGCAGCTGTCCCCCCTAGAACCTCAAATTTACACTAGATATGACTGCAAAAATAGTTGAAAAAAGTTAGATGGCTAAAAAAGCAATTGATAAAAGGTAGATGGTTGAAAAAGCTAGAAATAAACAGCTTGAATGACAGAATAAAAGTCAAGCAAGAAGCAATTATCCATAATGTCTTGGAAGGTCCTAGCTCTAATCCAAGGAAGATTGATTAATGCTGAAGCTTATTGATGATTTTTGGTGATTACTTATTAATAAAGATTTTATAGGTATGATAGAACGTGCTGGCAATGTAAGTTTTTGGAACTGCCAATATAACTTCAGCCCTCAACCCTTCATGACAGAATCGGCTGCCCCCCCCCCCCCCTATAGAAGAAGCTACGTGCGCCCATGCACCGGTTAGGTTAAAAAGGGGTCCATTTTCGTTAAGATGAGAGTTGGGCTAATGTTGACCTCCCATTCTCGTGAAAACATCCGATAGTTCACCAAATGTGAATTTGTCCATCTAGTTGTCCATCTAAAGGCAGAGTTGAACTAAGGCTCTTTATCAGGTTCAACGTCAGTGTTTGCTACTCTGGCCTGGAAAAAATTACTAAATCTGAGAGGAAGAATTACTAAATCCCCCAAAATTATTTGGCGCACCATCAAGCTTTGATTTTTACAATAAGTGGATAATCAATAGGAGTTTCACAATCTTTTTTCTTTTTTTCTCTTTTCTTCTTTTCTCTGTCTGTTTTTTTTCTTTTTGTTTCCTTGAAATAAACCTAATGCTGTCGCTTGTCTCTCGAATTTTATTTGTTTTATTAAAACTACAGACGTCACTGTATTGGCTGACAACATCATTCGTTGGAGTTACAGGAAGCGGAATATTTCCTTACCCTAAAAAGTGTGCAGCTATTTCTGATTTGTTGAGGGTAGGAGCGCGCTTGCGCAGTACAGAAGCCAAAACTCCACTTTCAAGGGTCTCTTTTTATGACTCCTTCATAAGTCTGTTACTATACTATTTTCGTCAAATGGGGGTCAGTCACGACAGACGGAAAACAACAACCTGCTGCGAATTTTCACCAGTCGGTAAACAACTGTCCTGTTTGTTCAAACCACTTCTTGCAGACTTGACTGAGTCGGACAACAGTTATCCGTTTTGCACCAGCAAGATGTGAATTCAAAAAGGGCAACAGTTGTCTTACCGCTCCCACGGTATTTTGTTTGGAGAAAAGATTCTACCGGAAACGGATTGCGAGCGTTAGCCCGCCTATCAAGCCTTGTCTGTACTTGACGGTTTTTTTCTTGCCACCTCCTTAGTGTATGCTGTCATGGCACTAATGAAGCACTCAGGAATCTCGATTGCATCAATCCTTCTGTTAAGTTGTGCATCTCTGTATATTAGACAGTAAATTACTGTCTGACTAGACTGCAGTTTACTGCTATTGGTAGTTTTCGGGTGCCCGACAAACAAGAAACTTTCATCAAGGCAAAACTTCAGATGATTTCTAGCACTGTTTTCAGCTTGATACGTCTTTTGAAGATGAACTTTGGACATAAAACAATTTATTTTACTACTTAGAGATTACCATCGTTACAGGAACTTTATTTATTAAAATGATTATCTTCTCCAGATCAATTGTTAGAACGAATCCCAAATAAACTTTAGCCAACATATGAAAATCTTCGAATACAGGATAAAAAAAGCAAAAAAAAAAAGTCCCTTCCGGTAGTTTCCATGAAGACGAAAAAATTCCAACCTCTCAGATGATATGACATAGGCGCATCCAGACACGCAATGCAAACAAGGGCAAAGTAGCAAATGTGGCGCCCTATTTTCTGGTAACCAAACCAACCTCGAATAGAAAAGTGGTCGACACTTTTACATCCAGTTGATGCCTGGACGAACCTTCATCCACATTTGGTATTTCAACAGGGTTGTTAGTTTGTAAGTGCTCCAAAAAACGATCAGAGGGGGAAAAAAATCTGAACTATTCCTCAATGTCCACAAAATCTGTAATCTCCTTCTGAACAGTTAAAGAAGTGTGTTGTTTACCTACATTGGGAGGAATCAAACATGAGGAAAAACCCATCAAAATAGTTTTTGGAGGACTCAATAGTTTGCGGGGTTTTTCCGCCCATTCGTGGGCGGGTGTAAAAAGGGAGGCTTTGAATAGATTGGGGTGGAGGAGGAGCGTGCGTAGCTGTGTTGGCCTCAGGCAGCTTGGTGCTGCGATGAGTTGTTAGTAGTAGTAGTAGTATTAGAAAAAAACGCAAAACACTTCTTGGGTCACCTTTCCTCCCCAGTGAGGATTTACCACACTAGTGTGGGTGTTGTACATCCTTTTCTGTTCAGTTTTTCACCACTTTTGAGCAAAAACTGACCATGCACCCATGTGCACGGAAACACACGTATTAGTTGCAGAATTGATTCCTCAATAAAAAACAAAATTTGTTGGTTTTATCCACGATTCAGGTTTTCAAAGCACTACACGATATACTACTGGTGATGAAGAAGTTGGAGAGGGGGACTGAAACTGAAGCCAAAGAATATAAAAATATTAATTCAGACAGAGAAAAATGTTCAAAATTTGTTCAACAGAATGAAAATTGGCACAAAAATCATTAAACATTTTTTTTTCATATTCCTTGTAAATTAACTAAAAACTTACTAAATTTTCAAAATTTTTAAAAAATTTGCTAAATTTGACCTCGATTTACTAAATTTACTAACTCAGGTCCGTTTTCGATAAATTTAGTGAAATTTTACTAAGGGTGGCAACAGAGTTCAAAATACTTTCAAAATCATACTGTCATTCAGGCCTGAAAACACAGATTCACGTTGATTCACGTTGGTTTTCATCCTCGTGAAAATGGCCTCTGGGTATCGACACGAATTAATTTGTATTCACAGAACTCACATTTCGAACAAACCTACTTCAATGAATTTGCGTTTTAAATCGTCTCATGACCATGGGTACATTTTTAGGGGTTATGCAAAGCACGCTTCTACTGGAAAAACTTGATAGCGCGTTGTACACTTCTATAGATACCTGCTAGACGAGGAAGGTTCATAATCAAACAGTTCGTGGTAACGAAATGTAAGTAAGGAGCGATGCGGTTCAATAGTAACTGAAACTCTAAGAAACAGAGTCTTGACAACAATAGGTGCATCAAAAGAATTGAGTTTTGATGCTTATTCAAAATATATAAAATCTATCAAATTAATTGTGCCCATCAAAAGCTACGAGCCTGAGAAAAATTGCCCAATTTTGAAAAAGGAATGAAACACCCCCAAAACAACAAGTTCATCTTAATGAAAATCACTCCATCAGATTCAGCATACCAGAGAATTCACTCTAGAGATTTCAAGTTCCTATATACAAAAATATGGAATTTCGCGTTTTTTGACAAGAGAAAGATCACGGATGCGTGTTTTTTTTTTTTTTTTTTTTTTTTTTTTTTTTTTTTTTTTTTTTTTTTTTTTTTTTTTTTTTTTTTTTTTTTTTTGTCCCCAGGGGTGATCATTCCGAACCAGTAATCTTAGAAGATTAGGAGAGGGACCAAAATTTATTGGAGGACAGCTAGCGCCCCTCCCATGCTAATTTTTTTTCCCAAAGTCATACGGTCAAAATTTTGAGGTAGCCATTTTGGTCAGCATAGTCGACAAATTGAATAACAATGAATTTGAGGATTACTTAGCCCCCCCCCCCCCACACAGTTCCCGGGGAAGGGCTGTAAGTTATAAACTTTGCCCATTGTATAGGTATAGTATTGATTATTGGGAAATATACAGACGTTTTCAGAGGGGATTTTTCTGCCGGGAGGGGGGGGGGAAGGGTAACGTGGGAGGATCTTTCCACAGATTAATTTTTCATGAGGAATGGAATTTTCTATGGAGGGCGAGCCGGATTTATGGAGGGGGAGACGATTAGAAAATACATTTTAAATAGTGGTATACGTATAATGGAAAAGATCCATTCTTCAAAAATGTCTACAGTGACCCTTATAATTTCCAAATTGCTTGGCTTTGGATTCCGTAAAAATGATTGTTCTTTTTCATGAAAAATGTAAGATATACATAAGAAAATTGCTAATGGTATCTGCCTGGTATGAAAAAAAAAAAAAAAATACGAGACAAAAACGACTTATATTTCGATCCATGGAACTTCAACAAAAAAAAGTCAATAAAGAAATACCCCAACAAAACACGTATACAGGAGCTTGTTTTAGGAAGAGGAGGGGGGGGGGTTATGCTGGAAGGATGTAACTTCTTTAAGACACCAAAAATGGTCTAACTATATGGAAACTCTTCAAATTGATTTCGGGTTTTTCAGGAGGGCAGGGGGTGCAGTTGGCACGTCTTCTCTTTATGAACAGCGTATATTTAGAACAGGATACATTAAATCTGTTCTTCACATAGATTTCGGTCAATAATTAAGATTTAGAGAATCAATGTATTTGAATAAAATAATAAAAAAAAGAAAAAAAAAGAAAAAAAGAAGAGAATGAAAATCACCTGACAGCTATAAAATTCAACCCTATTTGTGTCCTTTCTTGTATGATTTATACGCCTTTTTGTAGTATTTCTTGTGCTTGCTCTGGGCAGTGTCAAGGTCACCTATTGGCTGCTCAAACGCTGCAGTTTCTCCTCTGATGCTCATATCTTGACCAGTGGCGGAGGGTACGAATGCAGCTATCAGTAGAGATGCCTTATTGACTCGTGACGGGGCTCCTTATATGGGCATAGAGTCATTAGGGAGAATGATTGCGTAATCGGTCAAAAAATGACCTCTTTCTCCAGGTGTGTTTTGACACGCTCTCAGCGAATGTCAATGTTGTTGTTGTTTTGAATAGAGTCATTAGGGAGAACACGTGGTTAGATGTTATGATCCGGAAATAGTATTTGTTATTGTTATTCGAGCCAGATGTTATGATCCAGAAATAGTATTTGTTGTTGTTTTGAACAGAGTAATTAGAGAGAACACGTGGTTAATGGGATCAATGTTGTTGTCGTTCGAGGCAAAGTTATGACATTTCCTTCCTGTTCAAGGCAGATGTTATGATCCGGAAATAGTATTTGTTATTGTTATTCGAGCCAGATGTTATGAGGTTCCGGGAAACAGTTAATTAATGTCTGACAGATGACGTCAAGTTAATTAATGTCCTTGCATTTCCAAAGAGAATTGTCACCGAGAAACAGTTAGATCACACATGATGTCATGATTGATTGATTGACACAAAAGGGGAATTAATTTGTTGTTCTATAGAGAATTGATTCACGAAAGGGGAATTAATTTGGAGTTCTAACAAGAGAATCGTTTCCGAGGCAGATGTTTTGATCTAGCGCGCGAAAAGGTTTCTTTGTAATTTCAAATGTGAAAGCACAGGATGCCAAACAAAAGGAACACGCTGAAATTCCGTTTAGGGATCATTTGGGCGAAACTGTTTTAGACAGGTTATGGAATTATTTCGGCGAAACAGCTAGAGACATTTTAAGAGATGATTTTTGAAAAACGATTTTGGAAGAGGTTTTGAGTGTGGTCGTTATAATACACAAGTTCCATTTGAACAGTGTTGCGAGGTCCTCTACCCCAACCCCAAAGGGTTCCAATCCCCCTACCCCAACCCCGAAGGAAGCCCCCGGTACTCAAAGGTCCCCCAAGCTCCCAAAGGGCCACCGGCGCCCCCAAAGGCCACCCAGACCTCCAAAGGCCACCCCCGGGCCCCCAAAGGCCCATCGAGCTCCCAAAGGACCAACGGGGTCCCAAAGGGCCCCCAGACCCCAAAAAGGCCATACCCGAGCCCCAAAAGGCCCTCCCCGGTCCCCAAAGGTCCACCAGACCCCCAAAAGCCCTCCCTGTGCCACAAAGGCCATCCCCGGGCCCCCCAAAGCCCCATCGAGCTCCCAAAGGACCAACGGGGTCCCAAAGGCCCTCCACCGGTCCCCAAATGTCCCCCAGGCCCCCAACTGCCCCCCCCGGACCTCCAAAGGCCCACAGGGCTCCCAAAAGACCACCGGGCTCCCAAGGGCCCTCCCCCGGTCCACAAAGTCCCCCGGGCTCCCAAAAGACCACTCAATCCTCAAGGGCCTCCGGATCCCCAAACGCCCTCCCTGGGCCCCAAAGGTCCTCCCCCGGTCACCATACATGCACAAAAAACTTACACACACAAAAAAACTTACACACACACACAAAAACTCACACACACACACGACGAAAACTTACACACACATGAAAACTTACACACACACGCCAAAACTTACACACACACACACACAAAAACTTACACACACACACAAACACAAAAACTTACACATGCACACGAAAACTTACATGCAGACAAAAACTTACATGCACACAAAACTTACACACACACACACACACACACACAAACTTACACACAAAAATGTACACACACACACACACACACACGAAAACTCACACACACACGCCAAAACTTCACACACACACAAAAATTACACACACACACACACACACACAAAAACTTACACATGAACACAAAAAAACTCACACACACACACACACACACACACACACACACACACAAACTTACACACACACACACACACACACATACACAAAACTTACACACACACCACGAAAACTTACACACACAAGCCAAAACTTACACACACGAAAACTTACATGCACACAAAAACTTACATGCACACACAAACTTACACACACACACACACACACACACACACACACACACACACACACACACACACACACACACACAAAACTTACACACACAAACACACAAAAACTTACACACACACACGCCAAAACTTACACACACACAAAAACTTACACACACACACACACACACACAAACTTACACATGAACACAAAAAAACTCACACACACACGCACAAAAACTTGCACACACACACACACACAACACAAAACTTACACACACACACACACGAAAACTTACACACACACGCCAAAACTTACAAACACAAAAACTTACACACACACACACACAAAAACTTACACATGCACACGAAAACTTACATGCACACAAAACTTACATGCACACAAAAACTTACACACACACACACACACACACACACACACACAAAACTTACACACACAAACACACAAAAACTCACACACACACGCCAAAACTTACACA
>JAPEVW010000761.1:47500-50000 GCA_027921565.1 Artemia sinica
TCATCCATTTCATTTTTTTTGTCCATGCTATTTAAATAAAATCATTATTCTAATCCTTTATTTATTGGTTAAATCAATATTTATAATACTCTTTAAATACACAATGTCAGGCTCAATTACTTGAACATCATCATCATCAGCACTATTTTCTACTATCACTATATTCACCAGTGGGGGCATGTCATAATATAACCGCTCGTCATCTTCAACACAGAGCCGACCCGAAGGCGCCCTCCTCACCAAATCATCTGAAGTATATGATAGCCCATCCTCAGTGTAATGAACTTCCATAATACACATCTGTAGAATCGGTGCTAGCATCACAAAGAAGAAGCTCCGATGATTGATCAATAACATTCTATAATATAAAAATCATTTTCAGTTTTCAAACTATTTAGCTTACGGAGGGTACTACCCCTTTAATATCAAACCCCCAAAAGTTGAAAAAATAACGCAATTTAATTCTTACTTATTCAGAATATTAACGGAGGGCGTTAGGCATTCAATTCCATAGTATCAAACACGAAAAGTTGATAAATATATATTTTTTTTAAATTGAAAAAGAACGTTCATGAACAGTTTTGACAAAAAAAGTTTTGGTACGTTTCTTTGCATTTTTTTTTTTACCTTGGAAAAATTAAAGTAAAGCTATTCATATACGGAATAATTTCTGTTCAAAAAATTCGCAAATCTCGTAAACTAAAGAAGTAATTACATGATTTCAAATATATCAGTTTCATCAAGTTTAGCTATAGCGGTCAAAAGTTACGCGCCTGAGAAAATTTGCTTGTTTTCGAAAAAAAGGGGGAAAACACCCTCTAAAACTCATAGAACTTTAATGAAAATCACATCATCAGAGAACCCTACTATAGAAGTTAAAAGCTCCTATCTGGAGTCCCATTCGAACGGAAATTAAAAGTTCTAATGTCCTTTTTAAGTAACCCAAAAAAAAAAATGGAGGGCATCTAGGCCCCCTCCCACACTAATTTTTTCCAAAGTCATCCGCCGTGACATCGGAATTAGACAAACCCCGTTTATAGCAAGAGCCTGTGAAATTTAACCCCCCCCCCCAAAACTCTCACACTCTTTGTAACACGCAAGCTTTTCATTCAAAGCAGAAAAATACATCATGTTAGGAAAAGCTTTATTTCTGAATGATAATGAACTGTTTTTTTTTTCAAAACAATTAAAACTTGTAAACATACCTATGATGGATAGATTTTATTTACATAATAGAAAAAAAGCGTGCTTTGACATTTCTATCGAATACAGTCGTCATATTCTTAAGATTTTGTATTGTTGGAGGGGAGGGGGGCTGTCCCTCTGAAATTTGAATTTACTAGTAAAACGTTTTTCTTTATTTTTTTTGGGGGGGAAATAAAAGAATGAAAAGTGTACTCACATTGAAAATAGACAAATCCATTGTTTTCAAAAGTTAAAAATATATGGTGTACTATAAACAATGTCTTAATGCATAATGAAAATTGGAATGCAGTGTCGGGACATTATATCGTTTTTTTTTTTAATTAAGTACATTGTAGCATGACAAGTTTTTTTTTTTTTTTTAGAAAACTGACTAATCAAGTTATTATATTGGACAAACCGTCAACTTTCTCTAATCGACTGACACACAAAAAATCGATGTCATAATAAAAAAAACATGTATATTCCTTGAAAGAGTGTGATGACCTGTTTACCTACTAGAAGAACCTGTTTGGTACATAGTCTGCTAGAAATGGTAGGTACTACTCTACTTTTGGGATTCAGGGGCTGTTTTTAAAGAATTGGAACAAAATTTCAAACTTTAGCGTAAAGAGCAAGGTATTGACGATGAGGCAAACCCCCTCATATACGTACTAATTTCTGTTCGTTTTAAATTTTAATGTTGCTCCTTACTTTCAGTTGAAAAAACTTGTTTTTTTAGTTCAATTAAAAGTTAAAAAGAACGGAAATTATTACGTATATAAGGTGGTTGCCCCTTATTCAATACATAACTCTTTGTGCTAAAGTTTTTTTTTAATTTAGAAGAACTTATTGTTCTAATTAAATGGCCCTGGTGCTTCAGGAGTTATTCTTTAATAATTGGAGCAAAAAGTCAAACTCAAGCGTTAAGAGTGACATATTGAAAAGGGGACAGCCGCTATACACGTTGTAGTTCCTGTTCCTTTGAAGTTTGAACGTAGCTCCTCTTTTAATGTTGAAAAAAATTGTTTTTCTTTATTTAATCTGAACAATAGACCATAAAAAAGTAATTTTACTATTATAGGTTTGTTTCCTTGGAATTTAAACAGCATTCAAGGAAATTTCTGAAAGTTGCTTTAGAATATATTTTGCTTTAGAAGAGTATTTAGACAGAAAGAAACTAGTGTTGAAAATAAAAAAGATTGAGATTGTGGTTTTTAGAGGAATTCGTGTGAATAATGATGATCAAAAAGTAGAATTTTATTTTATAGGTGGAAATGTAAAAGAGAGTGAAAATTTTAAATATTTGGGAGTAACA
>JAPEVW010000785.1:0-49993 GCA_027921565.1 Artemia sinica
ACCTCTTAAAATCACAACTGAAGGTCAAGCTAATAATTCCTTGTTTTTGTATTAAACACGATTGAGATGAAATAAAAGCCCGGAACTTTTAAAATCACAACAACGAAAAGAGCCACGTAAATAATTCCTTTGTTTTTTGTTAAACACGATTGGATTGAAATAAAAAAGCGGAACAGGGAAACAAAAAAAAACAAAAAAAAACAAAAAAAAATCTTAAAATCACAACTGAAGGTCAGTAATAATTCTTTGTTTTTTAGTTAAACACGATGGCTGACAATAAAAGCAGGAAATTTTATAATCACAACAACTGAAGGTCAGATATATGATTACCTTTGTTTTTTTTTGTTAAAACACGATTGGCCTGAACAAAAAGCAGAACTTTTAAAATCACAACAACTCATAGGTCAGTAAATTACATCCTTTGTTATTTTTGTTAAACACGAACTTGGCTGAAATCAAAAGCAGAACTTTTAAAATCACAGTCAACCACTGCAAGGTCAGTAAAATAATTCCTTATGTTTTTATTTGTTAAACACGACTGGCCTGAATAAAAACGGAACTATTTAAAATCACAACAACTCATGCCGTCAGTAAATAATTACCTTTGCTTTTTGTTTTTTTTAAACACGATGGTGAAAATCAAAGCAGAACTTTTAATATCACAACAACTGAACATCAGTAAATAATTCCATTGTTTTTTTTTGGTTAAACACGATTGCGTTGAAACAAAAACCAGAACTTTTAAAATCACAACCCCCTCCCCCTAACCTCTCCCCCCCCACCAAAACCCCCACCCCCCTTCTCTCTCAAACACAACACAACCCCCCCAAAAAAAAAACCCAAATCTGAAGGTCAGTAAATAATTACCCTTTTTTTAAACACGATTGACTGAATAAAAGCTCGGAACTCTTAAAATCAAAACAACTGAAGCGTTCAGTAAATTATTCCTTTGTTTTTTTGTTAAACACGTATTAGCCTGAAAACAAATGCGGAACTTTTAAAACCACAACAGCTGACGCCGTCAGCTAAATGATTCCTTTGTTTTTTGTTAAACACGATTGGCTTGAAATAAAGCGGAACTTCTAAAAATACACAACAACTGAAGGTCAGTAAATGATTGCCTTTGTTCTCTTTTGTTAATTACGATTGGCTGAAATAAAAAAGGAACTTTTTAAAATCACAACAACTGAAGGTCGAGTAAATAATTCCTTTGTTTTTTTGATTAACCACAGATTGGCTAATAAAAGCGGAACTTTGTGAAAAATCACAACAACTGAAGCGTCAGTAATATGATTCCTTTGCTTTTTTTGTTAAAAACACTATTGCCTTTTGAAACAAAAGCCAGAACCTTATTTCTTTTACTTCAGCTCAATCGTGTTTAATCAAAAAAAAACAAAGGAATCATTTAACGGACCTTCAGCTTGTTGTGATTTTAAAAGTTCCTCTTTTATTTCAGCCAATCGTGGTACACTCAAAAAAAAAAACAAAGGAATCATTTACCTGCACCTTCGCGTTGTTGTGATGATTTATAAAAGTTCCGCTTTTATTATCAGCCAATCGTGTATTAAAAAAAAAAACAATGGAAATATGTAAACTGCACCATGAGTTAATTCTGATTTTAAAAATATTGCTTTTGTTTCAACCAATCGTGTTTTAAAAAAAAACAAAGGAATTATTTACATGACCTTGAGTTGCTGTGCTGGATTTTAAAAGTATTGCTTTTGTTTCAACCAATCGTTTGTTTAAAAAAAAAACAAAGGAATTATTTAACTGACCTTCAGTTGTTTGTGATTTTAAAAGTTCCGCTTTTATTTTTTTCAGACCAATCGTGCACATCTAACAAAAAAACAAAAAAGTGAATTATTTTCTGACCTTACAGTTGTGATTTTAAAAGTTCTGCTTTTATTTCAGCCAATCGTAGCTTTAACAAAAGCCGGACAAAGGGATTATTATACTGACCTTCAGCTTGTTTGTCAGATTTTAAAAGTTAATGCTTTTGTTTTCAACCAATCGGGTGTTATCAACAAAAAAAAACAAAGCGATTATTCTACTGCTGCACCATGATTTGTTGTGACATTTTAAAAGTTTCTCCACCTTTTATTTCAAACCCTATCATCGTGTTTCTTTAACAAAAAAAAAAGACAAAGGAATAAACATTATGTAAAGCTGACTTCAGTTGTTTTGAGTGAAGTGATATTTAAAATGTTTCCTCTTCTTAACTTCAACGCCAATCGTGTTTAACAAAAAAACAAAGGAATCAATTTACTGACCTTATCTTCAGTTGAATGACCCTGCCTTTAAAGAGTTAAGCGCTTTTATTTCAGCCACTATCTTGTTTAACAAAAAAACAAAGGAATTATATTTACTGACTCACCTTCAGTTCGTTGTGATTTTAAAAGTTCCCGCTTTTATTTTAGCCAATCGTGCCCATGATTTACAAAAAAAACAAGAAATTATTTACTGACCTTCAGTTGTTTGTGATCTTTAAAAGTTCCGCTTTTATTTCAGCCATTCGTCTTAACAAAAAAAAAACAACGGAATGTATTTACTGACCATGAGAATTGCCATGTTGATTTTAAAAAGTTCTGCTTGTTGTTTCAACCAATCGTGCTTTAAAAAAAAAAAACAAACAACTGTAGAATTTTAATGAACTTCCGTTGCTTGGTGGATTTTAAATAGTTTCTGCTTTTGTTTCAACCATCGTGTTTTAAACAAAAAAAAAAAAAAAAAAACAAAGGAATCATTCATACTAGACCTTTCAGTTGTTGTGATTTTTAAATGTTATCCTGCTCTTTTATTCAGCCAATACGACATGTGTTTAACAAAAAAAATAGAACAAAGCGAATCAGTTACTGACCTTCAGTTGTATGTGTAATTTTTACAGTTCCGCTTTTATTCTCAGTACCAATCGCTGTGTTAACAAAAAAACAAAGCTAAATATACTTTACTGAACCTTTCAGTTGTTGTATTTTTAAAAGTTCCTCTTTTTATTAATTCAGCCAATCGTTTGTTTAACAAAAAAACAAAGGAATTATTTGCTGACATCAGTTGTTGTGATTTTAAAATTTCCGACTTTTGCTTTCAGTCAATATCGTGTTTAACCGACTCTCCAAAAAAACCATGAATTATCTTACTGACCTTTGAGTTGTTTGATTTGTATTTAAAAAGTTCCGCTTTTATTTCAGCAATCGTGTTAAAAAAAAAAGGAATTCATTTATTGGACTTTCAGTTTGTGATTTTAAAGAGTTCCGCTTTTATTTCAAACCTAATCGTGTTTACCTGTGAAAAAAACAAAGGAAATTATTTACTGACTTCATAGTTGTTGTGATTTTAAAGAGTTCCGACTTTTTCATTACAGCCCAATCGTGTTTAAAAAATAAAGAAAAAAGAGATTTATTTTACTGCCTTGAGTTGTTGTTGATTAAGAAGTTTAAGCTTTTGTTACAACCAGATCTGTGTTTGCCAAAAAAAACAAAGGATATTATTTAACTGACTTTGAGTTTGTTTGTGATTTTAAAATGTTCCTCTTTTATTTCAGCCAATCGATGTTTAACAAAAAAACAAAGGATCCATTTACTGACCTTTCAGTTGTTGTGATTTTAAAAGTTCCTGCCCTTTTATTTCAAACCCAGTCAGCTGTTTTAACAAAAAAACAAAGGAATATGATTTAACTGCACCTTCAGTTGTTAGTGATTTTAAAAAAGTTCCGCTTTTTATTTCAGCCAATCGTGTTTAAACAAAAAAAACAATGGAATTATTTACTGACCTCGAGTTGTTGTGATTTTAAAAGTTTTGCTTTTGCTTTCAACCAATCGATGTCGTGTTTAAAAAAAAAAAGGAAATTTTATTCATTTACTGACCTTCAGTCTGTTGTGATTTAAAAGTTCCACTTTCTATTTCAGCAAGTCCCTACTAATTCCCCCTTTTTTCAGCCAATCGTGTTTGACAAAAAAAAAAGCACAGGAAATGGTTTACTGACCTTCAGTTGTTTAGTGATTTTAAAAGTTCCTGCTTTTCATTTCAGCCAATCGTGTTTAACAAAAAAAAACAACAGAAATTATTGTACTGACTATGGTTCAGTTGTGTGATTTTAAAAGTTCTGCTTTTGTTTTCAACCATCATGTTTTAACAGAAAAACAAAGGAATTATTTATTGACATGAGTTGTTGTGATTTTAAATTTCTGCTTCTATGTTTCAACCAATCGTGTTTAACAAAAAAAACAAAGAAGGAATTATTTACTGACCTTCAGTTGTTAGTGATTTTTTTAAAAGTTCTTGCTTTGTATTTCAGAGCCAATCGTGTTTAACCCCCCCCCAAAAAAAAAACAAAAGGAATTATTTACTGACCGTGGCGTTGTTGTATTTTAAAAGTATCTGCTTTTGTTTCAACCACTCGTGTTTAACAAAAAAAAACAAGGAATTATATATTGACCATGAGTTGTTGTGACACTTTAAAGTTCCGCTTTTCGTTTTCAGCCTAATGCGTGTTTAAAAAAAAACAAAGGAATTATTTACTGACCTATCAGTTGTGCATTTTATAGTTCCGCCTTTTATTTCAGCCAATACGCGTTTAACAAAAAAATACAAAAGCGAATTATTTAACTGAACAATGACCTCTTCAGTTTGTTTGCCAATTTTAAAAAGTGTCCGCTTTTTATTTACGGCCAATCGTTTTTCCACACAAAACACTAAAGGAATTATTTACTGACCTTCATGTTGTTGTAGATTTTAAGAGTTTCAGCTTTTATTTCAGTCAATCGTGTTAGTTTTAAAAAAAAAAAGGATTATTTACTGACCTTCAGTTGCTTTGTGTATTATTATAAAAATTATGCTTGTTGTTTTCAACCAATCGATTACTCCTGCTTGTATTTAACAAAAAAACACAATGGAATCTTATTTACTGCACCTTTCAGTTGTATGTAGGTATTAATAAGTTCTTGCTTTTATTTACAGCTAGTCGTATGTTAATACATAACAAAAAAAACCACTAGCGAATTACTTACAATGACGCCATTATAGTGTCTTGTGATTTTAAAAGTTCCGACATTTTTATATTCAGCCAGTCGTGTGTTTAACCCAAAAACAAACAAAAGCGATATTATCTTACGGACCTTCATTTGTTTTTGATTTTAAAAGTTCTGCTTTTTACTTCAGCCCAATCGTGTATTAACAAAAAGAAACAAAGTAATTATATATTTTACTGACCATGAGATTGTATGCTGATTTTAACATAGTTAATGCTTTTGTTCTTCAACCATATCGATGTTTACAACAAAAAAAATTGAAACAATGCGAAAAATGTCATCTACTGACGTCTTCATGACTTTGTTGTGAATTTTATACATAAGTTGCCGCTTTGATCTCTCACGCCAGATCGTCGTTTTAATCAAAAACAAAAACAAAGCGAATTATTTAACTGACTATCAGTTTGTTGTGATTGTTGAAATAATGTTCCGCTTTTATTTCAGTCCAATCGTGTTTAAATACAGACAAAGGAACAGGGAATTATTACTGAGCCATCAGTTGTATGTTGATTTTAAAAGTGTTCCGCTTGTATTTCAAGTCAATCAGATGTCGTTAACAAAAAAACAACAGGAATCATATATCTGCTAGCCATTCAGTTTGTTGTGATTTTTTTTTTTTTTTTAAAAGTTCCTAAACTGGTATTTCCAGCTAATGCGTGTTTAACAACAAAAAATAACAAAGGAATCATCTATACTGACCATTCAGGTGTTGTGATTTTAAAAATGTTTCCAGCTTGTTATCGTTCAAGCATCGATTGTTCGTCTGTGTCTACCATCAAAACAAAGGAATTAGTCTTTGACTGACCACTACACAAGTGTTGAATGTGATGTTCCTAATTGTTCCGCTTTTTTTTACAGCCCAATTCGTTCTTCTTAAAAAAAACAAAGGGAATTATTTACTCTCGACCATAGCACAATCGTATGTGATTTTAAAAGCTTCCGCCTTTTATTATCTGTCAATTGTGTTTAACCAAAAAAACACAAGGAATTATTTACTAGACCATTTAGCTTGTTGTGATTTTTAAAAGTTCCGCTTTTATTTCAAGTCCATCGTGGTGTCAAAAAAGGTAAGATTATTTATTGACCTTCCAGTTGTATTTTTGATTTTCAATCAGTTCCGCTTTTCGATATTTTCAGCCAATCGTGTTTAACAAAAACACCCCCAGGCAATTATTTTACTGACCTTCAGTTGTTGTGATTTATAAGAGTTCATCGCTTTTATTTCAGCCTAACTGCGTCGTTAAAAAAAAAAATGGAATTATTTTATGTGACCTTCACGTGCGTGATTTTAACAGTTCCCGCTCTTTCATTTCAGCCAATCGTGTTTAAACAAAAAATACAAAGACGAATTATTAACAAATAACTACTTGACATTGAGTTTTTGATGATTTTTAAAAGTTTCTGCTTTTGTTTCACAACCAGATCGCGTTTAACAAAAAACATAATAGGAATCATTTAAACTGACCTTCAGTTGCTTGTGATTTTTAAAAGTGTCCGCACTTTTATTTCAGTCAATTGTGTTGACCAAAAAAACAAAAAAGGAATTCATTAATCAGACTTACAGTTACCTGTGCAGTTGTGATTTTAAAAGACTTCTTGCCTTTTTGTTGTTACCAATCGTGTTTAACAATACAAAACAAATGAAAGATCATTATAATAGACCTTCAGTTTTTGTTGTGATTTTAAATGTTCCTACTTTTACTTCAGCCAATCGTGTTTAACAAAAAAAAAAAACAAAGGAAATCATTTAACCTGACAGCTTCAGATTGTTGTAGATTTTAAGAAGTTCCGGGCTTTTATGTCAGCCAACTCGTGATTTACCGAAAAAATACAAAGGAAATTATTTAACTGACCTTCATTTTTTGTGATTTTAAAAGTTCCTCTCTTTTATTTTCAGCCAATCGTGTTAAAAAAAACAAAGGAATCATTTACTGAACTTCAGTTAGTTGTGATTTTAAAAGTTCCTGCCTTTTATTTTCAGCCAATCGTTGTTTAAAAAAAAACAATCGGACATTATTGTTTATGAGCATAGAGTTGTTTCTGAATTTTAAAAATAATTGCTTTTGTTTCATAACCACAATTCATGTTTAAAAAAAAACCAAAGGACTTATCTTACTGACCATGGAGTTGATTTTTGATTTAAAAAAGTATTGACTTTTTATTTCAACACAATGTCGTGTTTTTTCAAAAAAAACAAAGAGAATTAATTTACTGACCATTCAGTTGTTGTGATTTTTAAAAGTTCCGCTTTTATTTGTAGACCAATCTCGGTGTTTACTCAACCAAAAAAAAAGGAATTATTTTTCCTGACCTTCCAGTTGTGGATATTTAAAAAAGTTCTGGCTTCTTATTTCAGCCAATCGTGTTTTTAAACAAAAAAACAAAGGAAATTATTTTACTGACCGCTTCAGCTTGTGTGTTGATTTTTAAAAGCTTCTGGCTTTTAGTTTCAAACCAGATCGGGTGCTTTTAAAAACAAAAAAAACAAAGGAATTATTTAGCTGACGCTATGAGTTGTTGTGATTTTAAAGAGTTCCTCTTGTTATTTCAACGCAATTCGCTGGTTTAACAACCCCAACCAAAACAAACGGAATCATATTACTTAGACCTGTCAGTTGTTGCTGAATTTTAAATGTTCCCTCTTTTACTTCAGCCAAGCGTGTATTAACAAAAAAAAACAAAGGAATCATTTACTGACCTTCATTTGTGATTTTAAGAGTTTCCGGCTTTTATTGCAGCCAGCCAATCTTGATTTAACAAAAAAACAAAGGAAATTAAATTTACCTCTGACCCTCTCTAGTTATGTTGTGATTTTAAGAAGTTCTCGCTTTTATTTTAAAGCCAATACGTGTTTAACAAAAAAACAAAAGCGAATCATTTACTGAACGTCTTCAGTTGTTGTGCATTTTAAAAGTTGTCCGCTTTTATTATCAGCCATCTCGTCATTAACAAAAAAAACAACGCGAATTTATTTACGTGACCATGAGTTGTGTTAGTGATTTTAAAAAGTTACTGCTTTTGTTTCAACCAATCGCTGTCTTAAAAAAAACAAACAAAAGAATTAATTTACTAGAACTTCCTTTGTCTGCTGATTTTAAAACGTTCTGCTTTTGTTTTCAACCAATCGTTGTTTAAACACAAAAAAAAATCAAAGGAATCATTTAATGACCTTCAAGTTGTTGTGATTTTAAATGTTCCTACTTTTACTTCAGCCAATCGTGCTTAACAAAAAAAAACACACAAACAAATAATCATTTTACTGACCTTCAGTTGTTGTGATTTTAACAGAATTCCAGCTTATTATTTCAGCCAATCGTGTTTAACCAGAAAAACAAACGGGAATTATTTACAATGACCTTCAGTTGTTGCTGATTTTAAAAGTTCCTCTTTTATTTCATCAGCAATCGTGGTATAAAAAAAAACAAAGGAATTTATTTGGCTGACGTCATCAGTTTCTGTGATTTTAAAAGTTCCGCTCTTCATTTCCAATTCAATCGTGTGTTTAACAAAAAAACAAAGGAATTATTTACGTGACCTTTAGTTGTTCCTGTGATTTTAAAAGAATTCGCAGCTTTTAATTTCAGCCAATCGTGTTATTAAAAAAGGAATTCATTTATTTGACTTTCAGTTGTGATTTTTAAGAGTTCCACTTTTATTTCAGCCAATCGTGTTTCACCAGAAAAAAACAAAGGAATTATCTTACTGACCTTCAGTGTGTTGTGATATTTATAGAGTTCCGCTTTAATATTTCAGCCAATCGTGTTTTTAAAAAAAACAAAAAGCAATTATTTAGCTGACCTTTGAAGTTGTTGTGATTTTAGACGAGTTTAGCTTTTTGTTTCAACCACATCGATGTTTCCAACAAAAACAATGGAATTATTTACTGACTTATGAGTTGTTGTGATTTTAAAAAGTTCCTCTTGATATTTCGAGCCAATCGTGTTTACACAAAAAACAAAGGATCCATTTTACTGACCCTCAGATTGTTTTTGTGAGTTTAAAAGCTTCCCCGGCTTTTATTTCAACCAATCGTGTTCTAAAACAAAAAAACTAAAGGAATCATTTATAATGACCTCAGTGCTGTTTGATTTTCAAAGTAGGGGGGATCCGCTTTTATTTCAGCCAATCGTTGTGTATTAACAAAAAAAAAAACAACTAGGAATTGATTTACTGACGCATGAGTTTTTGGTGAATTTTAAAAGTTTTTTGCTTTTGTTTCAACCAGTCGTGTTTAAAAAACAACCGGAATTATTACTACTGACCTTCGAATATCTATACACATGTGATTTTAAAAGTTCCGCTTTTATTTCAGCCTAATCGTAGTTTACCTACAAAGATAGACTGAAACAAAGAGAATTGTTTAACTGTACTCGGGGATGACAGTTTGTTGGGTTATATTTTAATAAGCTTCCTGACTTTTTTGTATTGCAGCCAATCGGGACTTTAAAAAAACAAAAAACAAAGGAATTATTGATCTGACCAGGAGCTTCGTTGTGGATTTTAAAAGTTCGGCCCTTTTGTTTCAACCAATCATGTTTAACAGAACAAAACAAAGGAAATTATTTACTGACCATTACGTTGTTTGTGATTTTAACATTTCCTAGACTTTTGTTTCAACCAATCGTGTTTAACAAAAAAAAAAACAAAGCGAATTATTATACTGACGCTTCAGTTGTTGTGATTTTAAAAGTTCTGGCTTGTTATTTACCAGCCAATCGAGTGTTTTACCAAAAAAAAACAAAGATTTATTTACTGACCGTGACGTTGTTGTGATTTTAAAAGTTCTGCTTTTGTATTCAACCAATCGTGTTTAACAAAAAAAAAACAATAGCGAATATATTTTTGACCATGCGTTTGTTTGTGACTTTAAAGTTCCCGCTTTTGTTTCAGGCTAATCGTATGTGTTTAAAAAAAACAACAGGAATTTTTACTGACCTTCAGTTGTGATTTTAAAGAAGTTCCAGCTTTTATTTCAGCCAATCGCGATTTTTTTCCCCAAAAAACAGGATAGGAATTATTTACTGACGCTTCATTATGGAATTGTTGCGATTTTAAAAGTTTCCGCCTTTTATTTCAGCCAATCGTTTTTTCTTAGTTTTTAACCTTCCTCCCAAAAAAACAAAGGAATTTATTTAAACTGACGGCTTCAGTTGTTTGTGATTTTAGAGTTTCGCTTTTATTTCAGTCAATCGTGTTTTAAAAAAAGGAATTATTTACTGACCTTTCAGTTGTTGTGATTTTTAAAATTAATGCTTTTGTTTCAACCAATCGTGTTTTTTTTTCCAACAAAAAAACAATGCAGAATTATTTACTGACGGGCTTTCATTTTGGTTGTGGATATTAAAAAGGTTCTGGCTTTTATTTCAGCAATCGGTTTAACAAAAAAATACAAAGGAATTACTTACTGACGCAGGAGTTTGGTTGTGCATTTTAAAAAAGTTCCGCTTTTATTTCAGCCAGTCGTGTATTAATCAACAAAAAACAAAAAGAGATTATTTACTGACCTTCATTTGTTTTGATTTTAAAAAGTTCTGGCTTTTACTTCAGTCCTAATCGTGTTTAACAAAAAAAACCAAGGAATTTATTTACTCTGACGGTCCATGAGTTGTTGTGATTTTAAAAGTTTCTGCTTTTGTTTTTCAACCAATCGTGTTTATCAAAAAAAAACAAAGGAATCATCTCATCTACTGACACTTCAGTTTTTGTGGATTTTAAAAGTTTCTCGCCTTTTATTTCAGACCAATCGTGTTTTTATACCAAAAAAACAACGGAATTATTTACTGTACTTTCATGTTGTTTGTGTGATTTTAAATGTTCCGCCCTTTTATTTTCAGCCAATCGTGTTAAAAAAAAACTAAGAGAATTATTTACTGACCATCAGGTTTGTTGATTGTTAAAAGTTCCGCTTTTAATTTCAATTCAATCGTGTTATTAACAAAAAAACAAAGAGAACTCAGTATACCTGAAACTGCATCAGTTGTTGTGGTTTAAAAAGTTCCTCTGATTATTTTCAGCCCAATCGTGTATTAACCACAAAAACAAAGGAATCATTTCTACATCGACCACCTTCAGTTGTTGTGATTGTAAAAGTATGCCGCTTTTATTTCAGCCAGTCGTGTTTCAACAAGAAAAACAAAAGGAATTATTTACTGACTCTTACAGTTGTTGCATGATTTTAAATGTTCCGATTTTTCTTGCCAGCATCAATCGTCTTTAAAAAAAACAAAGGAATTATTTACTGACATCAATTGTTGTGATTTTTAAAAGTTCCGCGCTTTTATTTCAGCTCTCAATTGGGTTTAACACAAAAAACAAAGCGAATTATTTACTGACTCACCTTCTAGTTGTTGTGATTTTAAAGTTCCGTCCGCTTTTATTTTCAGCCAATCGTTCAGTTTCGTTTTCTCGTATAAAAAAAGGAATTATTATATTGATACCTTCAGTCTGCTGAATTTTAACAGTTTCCGAGCCTTTTAATTTCAGCCAAATCGTAGCTTGAACCAAAAGACAAAGGAATTTATTTACTGACCTTCAGTTGTTGTGATTTTAAGAGTATCCGCTTTTATTTCAGCCAATCGTGTATAAAAAAAAGGAATCTATATTATTGACCTTACAGTTGTGATTTTAACAGTATCCTTGCTTTTCTTCTCAGCCAATCGTGTTTCAACCAAAAAACAAAGGAAATGTCATTAACTGACATTGAGTTGTTGTGAATTTTAATAAGTTCTGCTTTTGTTTCCAACCGAATCGCGTTTAACTCCAAAAAACAATGTGGAATCAATGTTACTGACGCTTCAGTTGCTTGTGAATTTTAAAAGTCTCCGCTTTATTTCGCAGTCAGATGTGTTGCTTGACCAAAAAAACAAAAGGAATTATTTACAAGACCTTCCCAGTTGTGATTTTAACAAGCTTAACTGCATTTTGTTTCAGCCAGTCTGTCGTTTAAAAAAAACAAAAGATATTGGATACTGACTGACCTTCAGTTGTTTTGATTTAAAAGTTCAATCGTTTATTAGCAAAAAAAAACAACGGAATTATTTACTGACCTCTCAGTTATGAGTGTGATTTTAAAAGTTCTGCCTTTTATTTCAGCCCATTGTGTGTAACAAAAAAACAAAGGAATTATTTACTGAACCTTCACGTGTTGATTTGATTTTTCCTGATTTTAAGAGTTCCGCTTTTATTTCAGTCAATCGTGTTCTAAACAAAAAAAACAACGGAATTATTTTCTGACGCTTCAGTTGTTGTTATATTTAAAAGTTCTGCTATTTATTTCAGACCAATTCGTGTTTAACACAAAACAAACAAAGGAATCATTTACTGCACGATTCAATATGTTGTGATTTTAAGAGTTCCGATCATGTTATCCTTTCAGTCAATCGATGTTTTAACAAAAAAAACAACCGGAAATTATTTTCTGACCTTCAGTTGTGTGGTTAATTTTAAAAGTTACTAGCTTTTCATTTCACCCAATCGTGTTTAACAAAAAAAACAAAGGAATCATTTACTAGACCTTCAGTTGTTCGTGAATTTATAGAGTTAGTTCAGCTTTTATTTCAGCCAATCGGGTTTAACAAAAAAACAATGGAATTATTAACTGACCATTAGTTGTTTTGATTTTAAAAGTTCCTCTTTTATTTCAGCCATATCGTGTTCTTTAACAAGAAAAACAAAGCGAATTCATTTACTGACCTTCAAGTTGTTGTTTAAATTTTGAAAAAGTTCCTACCCCCATCTTTAATTTCAGCCCTATCGTTGCTTAAATTAATAACAAAAAAAATCCAAAGGCAATTATTTACTGACCATGAGTTGTTGTGATTTTAAAAGTTCCGCTTCTTATTTTAGCCAATCGTGTTGTAAACAAAAAAAACAACGGAATTATTTACTGACCTTCAGTTGTTGTGATTTTTAAAAGTTCTGCTTTTATTTCAACCAATCGTGTTTAAGAAAAAAAACAAAGGAATCATTTTACTGACCTTCAGTCTCGTTGTGATTTTAAAAATTTCCTCTTATTATTTCAGCCAAATCGTGTTTGACAAAATCCCCCAAAGGAATTATTTAATGACCTTACCAGTTGTTGTGATTTTAAAAGTTCCCTTTTCATATCAGCTAATCGTGTTAAAAAAAAAAACAAAGGAATTATTTACTGACCTTCAGTTTTCCGTGATTTTACAAGTTCCCTTTTTATTTCAGCCAATCTGTTTAATACAAAAAAAAACAAAGGAATTATTTACTAGACCTTCCCAGTTGTTGTGAATTTTAATTTTTTACAAGTTCCGACTTTATTTATTTCAGCCAATTGTTGTTTAACACAAATAAAATACAAAGGAATTATTTACTGACCTTAGTTGTTGTGAGTTTTAGGAGTTCTCCGCTTTTGATTTCAGTCAACGTGTCTAAAAAAGCAGCGAATTATTTACTGACCTTCAGTTTGTTGTGAAATAAAAGTTCTGCTTTATATTTAAGCAATAGTGTTTAACAAAAAAACAACAAGGAATTATTTACTGACCATGAGTTGTTGTGATTTTAAAGGTTACGCTTTTATTTGGTATGCCAGTCGTGTTCTTTAACAAAAAATCAAAAGTAATTATTTACTAGACCTTCAGATGTTGCTGATTTTAAAAGATCTCTTTTATTTCAAAGCAATCGTTGTTTAACAAAAGAAAACAAAAGGAATTATTTAAACTGACCCTGATGAGTTTGTTGTGATTTTAAAAAAAGTTACCTGCTTTATTTCAGCCCAATCGTGTTTAACCAAAAAATCAAAACAAGAATTATTTTACTGACCTTCAGTTGTTGTCAGTTTACAGAGTTCCGCTCTTTTATTTCAGTCAATCGTGTTTTTAAAAAAAAAGGAATTATTTAGCCACTGACCTTTAGTTGTTGCTATGATTTTAATAAAGTTGTATCAGATTGTGTTTCAACAATCGTGTTTAACCGAAAAAAAAATGCAAAGGAATTTATTTACTGACCTCAGTTGTTGTAGCATATTAAAAGTTCTGATTTTATTTCCAAAGCCAATCGTAGTAATGTTTAACAAAGAAAACAAAAAACAAAAAAACAAAAGGAATTATTTACTGACCTGAGTTGTTGTTAGTGATTTTAAAAAAGTTACGGCTTTTGCTTTTATTTTACCCAGTCGTGTTAACAAAAAAAAAACAAAGGAGTAATTATTTACTGACGCATTCAGTTGTTGTGATTTTAAAATGTTCCGCTTTTATTTCAGCCAATTGTGTTTCAAAAAAAACAAAGAGGAAATATCTCGTACTTGACCTTCAGTTGTTGTGCATTTTTAAGTTAAGAGTTCCGCTTTTTATTTTTCAAGCTCAATCGTGCTTTAAAAAACAGGCTAATCATTTACTGACCTTTTAGTTACAACGTTGTGATTTTAAAAGTTCTTATTTTGTTTCAACCAATCGCTGTTTCAAACAAAAAAAAAATGGAATATATTACATTACGACCTTCAGTTGTTGTGATATTAAAAGTTTTTTATTAAGCCAATCGTGTTTAAAAAAAAAAAAACAAGGAATTATTTACTGACCATGAGTTGTTGTGATTTTAAAAGTTACGCTTTTATTTCATAGCCCAGTCGTGTTTAACCAAAAAAAACAAAAGTAATTATTTTACTGACCTTCAGTTGTTGTGATTTTAAAGTTCTTCCTGCTTTTATTTCAGACCAATCTTCGTGTTTAATAAAACAAAAAAAAAACAAGGAATTATTTACTGACCTCATGAGGTTGTTGTGATTTTAATAAGTTCTGCTATTTGTTTCAACCAATCGTTTAACCAAAAAAACAAAGAAGGATTATTTACTTGACCTTAGCAGTTGTTGTGATTTTAAAAGTTCCGCCTTTTATTCAGCCACCCCTCGTGTTAAAAAAAGGAATTATTTATTTATTGACCTTCAGTTTGTGCATTTTTAAGAGTTCCGCTTTTATTTCAGCCAATCTGTGTTTTTACCAGAATCAAAAAACAAAGGAATTATTTACTGACCTTGCAGTTGTTGTGATTTTAAGAGTGTTTGAACCGCTTTTATTTCAGCCAATCGTGTTTTAAAAAAAAACAAAAGAATTATTTTCTCTTTTTTTTTTTACTGACCTTGAGGTTGTTGTGATTTTAGAAGTTCAGCTTTTGTTTCAACCAATCGTGTTTAACCCCAAAAAAACAATGGAATTATTTAACTGACTTTGAGTTGTTGTGATTTTAAAAGTTCCTCTTTTATATCAGCCAATCGTGTTTACAAAAAAACAAAGGATCCATTTACTGACCTTCACGTATGTTGTGATTTTAAAAGATTCCGTCGCTTTTATTTCCGACCATATCGTGATATAACAAAAATTAAATAATGGAATAGTACCTTTACGACTCATCAGTGTGTTTTTGATTTTAAAAGTATTTGCTTCTTGGTATCGTTTCACCATCGTGTTTAACAAAAAAACACAGGAATTATTTACATTGACCATGGAAGTTGTTGTGATTTTAAAAGTTAGCGCTTTTATTTTAGCCAGTCCGTGTTTTTTTTTTTTTTTTTCCACAAAAAAACAAAATTAAATTATCTAACTGACCTTCAGTTGTTTGTGAATTTTAAAAGAGTTCCGCGCACTTTAATTTCAGCCAATCTTGTTTAACAAAAAAAACAAAGGAATTATTTACTGACGCTTACATTTGTTGTGATTTTAAAAGAGTTCCGCTTTTATTTTCAGCCAATTGTGTTTATAACAAAAAACACAAAGGATATATTACTGACGCTTCAGTGGGGTCTGATTGTGATTTTAAAAGTTCTGACTTTTTATTCTCTAGCCAATACGTGTTTAACCTTCTCTTTCTTCTTCTTTCTTTTCCAACAACAAAGGACATTATTTACTGACCAATGAGTTCGTTGTGATTTTAAAAGTTCTGCTTTTGTTTCAAACCAATACGTTGTTTCACAAAAACAACATAAGAGAGATTATTTACTGACCTTTAGTTGTTGTGGTTTTAATAAGTTCCGCCGCTTATTTCAGCCAATCGTGTTAAAAAAAGCAATTAATGTTATTGGACCTTCAGGTGTGATTTTAAGAGTTCGCGCTTTTATGTTCTAGCCATCGTGTATTCCTTGTGGGAGAAAAAAAAAACAAACTGAATGATTTACTGACCTTCATGTTGTTGCCTGATTTTTAAGAGTTTCCGCTTTTTATTTCAGCTCAATACGTCGTTGCTTTTAAAAAAACAAATGGAATTATTTACTGACCTTTAGTTAGTTGTGATTTTAGACACAATTCAGTACTTTTGTTTCAACCAATCGTGTTACCCTTCAACAAAAACAATGGAAATTATTTACTTGAACTTCGAGTTGTTTTAGATTTTAAAAGTTCCTCTTTTATTATCAGCCTATTCGTGTTTTAACCAACAAACAAAGGATCCATTTAACTGACCTATACATTTGTTGTGATTTTCAAAAGTTCCGCTTTTTATTTCAACCAATCGTGTATTTAACAAAAAAAAAACAAAAAGGAATCATTTACTGACCTTCAGTTAGTTGTGATTTTTAAAAGTATCCGCATTTTATCTTCAGCCAATACGTGTTTAACAAAAAAAACAATGGAATTTATTTACTGACGTCATTAGTTGTTGTGATTTTAAAAGTTTTGGGCTTTTGCTTTCCAACCAATCGTTGTTTAACAAAAAAAAAACAAAGGCAAATTTATTTACTGACACATGAAGTTGTTGATGATTTTAAAAAGTTACACGCTTTTATGTTCAGCCAATCGTGCTTTACACAAAAAACAAAGGCAATATAACTTATCTCGACCTTCAGTTTTTGTGATTTTAAAAAAAGTTCCCTCTGTTCTATTATTTGCAGGCCAAATCATGTTTACACAAAAAAAAAAAAAAACAAAGGAATCATTTTAGCTTGACCTTCAGTTTTTGTGATTTTAAAAGTATTTCGCCTTGTTGTTTCAGCTAATCGTGTGGTTTAAAGACAAAAACCAAAGCGAATTATTTAACTAAACCATTCCAGTTTTGACATTTTAAGGAGTTCCGGCTTTTATTCTCAGCCAATCGTGTTTAACAAAAAAAAGGGAATTATTTACTAGACCATTCAAGATTGCTTGCGATTTTAAAAGTTCCGCTTTTATGTTCATGCCAATCGTTTTTTAAAACAAAATAAACAAAAGGACTTATTTTACTGACCTTACAGGTTGATTGGGATAATTTAAAAATTCTGTACTTTTGTTTCAACCAAAGAATCTTGTTTAAACAACAAAACCAAAAATGCGAAGTTATTTAACTGACACTCAGTTGTTGTGGACATCTAACAGTTCTAGCTTTTATTTCAGCCAATCGTGTTTAACTCTCCCTCTCCCCTCTCAAAAAAAAAACAAATGAATTATTTACTGAGTCGGATTCAGTTGCTTGTGTGATTTAAAAGTTCCGAACTTTTATTTCATGACGAGTCTGTGTTTAAAACAAAAGAAACAAAAGGAATTATTTACTGATCTTCATCTGTTGTGATTTTAAAAGTTCTGACTTTTTACTTCAGCCAATCGTGTTTAACAAAAAATACAAAAAAGGAGATTATTTACTGACCTTCAGATGTTGATGCATTTATAAAAGTTCTCTCTTTATATTTCAGCCAATCGTGTTGTTAACAAAAAAACAAAGGAATCATCTACTGCCTTCAGGCTTGTTGATGATTCTTAAAAGTTCACTGTTATTCAGCAACGTGTTTAACAAAAAAAACAAAGCCGATATTATTACTGACCTTCAGTTCCGTGTTTTTGCGCTAGGGATTCGTTGTGATTTTAAAAGTTTCCGCTTTTATTTCAGCCAATCGTGATTTTCTCTTTTTTCTTTACAAAAAAAAACAAAGAGAATTATTTATTACTGACCATTAGTTGTTGTGATTTAAAAGTTCCGCTATGTATATTAGTCAATCGTAGTTCACCAAAAAAAACAAAGGAAATTATTTACTGACCTCTTGTTGTTCGTGATTTAAAAGTTCCGCTATTATTTCAGACAATCGTGGTTAAAAAAAGGAATTATTTATTCGACCTTCGCCTGTGATTTTAAGAGTTCGCGTTTATTTCAGCAATCGTGTTTTTAGCCAGAAACAAAACAAAGGAATATATTTACTGACCTTCAGTTGTTGTAGATTTTAAGAGTTCCGCTTTATATACAAGACCAATCGTGTTTTAAAAAAAACAAAGGAATTATTACTGACTTTGAGCTTGTTGTTGATTTTAAAAGTTCCTCTTTTATTTCAGCCAATCGTGTTTAAACAAAAAAAACAAAGGATTCCATTTACTGACCTTCAGATTTATGTGATTTTAAAAGTTTCCGCTATTGATTTCAATCAATCGTCTTTTAACAAAAAACAAATGCGAATCATTTACTGACCTTCAGGTGTTGTGATTTTAAAAGTTCCCGACTTTTATTTCCAGCCAATCGTAGTTTAACACAAAAAAAACAATGGAATTATTACATGGACATGAGTTGTTGGATTTAAAAGTTTTGCTTTTGTTTCAACCAATCGTGTTTAAAAAAACAAAGGAAATTATTTACAGACCTTCAGTTGTTGGAATTATTACAAGGACTTCCCTGACCTTTATTTCAGCAATCGTGTTTCCAAAAAAAACAAAGGAATTATTTTCTGACCTTCAGTTGGATTTTTAAAGGTTCTAGCCTTTTATTTCATCCCAATCGGTTTAACAAAAAAACAAAGAATCATTTACTGACCTTCAGTTTTCGTGATTTTATAAGTTCTGCTTTATTCAAGCAGTCGGTTTAACAAAAAAACAAAGGATATTATTGTACATGACCTTCAGTTGTTGTGATTTACAAGTCAGCCATTTTATTTCAGCCAATCGTGTTTAACAAAAAAAAAACAAAGGAATATAAGTTAAATTGACATGAGTTGTTGTGATTTTAAAAGTTACAGCCTTTTGTTTCAACCAACGTGTTAACAAAAAAAAAACACAGGATATTCTAACGGACCATGAGTGTTGTGATTTTAAAAAGATTCTGCTTTTAGTTTTCAACAATGTGTTTAACCCCCCAAAACAAACGAGAATCATACTATGACTTCAGTTTTTAGTGATTTTAAAAGTGCCACTTTTATTTAGCCAATCGTGTTTAACAAAAAAAACAAGGAATTACTTTACTGACCTTTCAGTGTTGTGATTTTAAAAGTTTCCGCCTTTTATTTCAGCCAATCGTGTCTCAAAAAAAAAACAAAGACAAATACTTATGAACACATCAGTGTTTTTTGAGTGATTTTAAAAGTTCCGCAACTTTTATTCAGTCAAATGTGTTTAACAAAAAACAAAAAAAATTATTTACTGACTTTAGTGTCTGTGATTTTAAAAGTCCGATTTTATTTCAGCCCCAATCGGGTTCTTTTTTTTCTTTTGCTTGTTAGTTTTGATATTTTGTTTTATTTTTCTTTTTTTGGTGTGTTTTTTTTTTTCTTTCTTTTCGGTGTTTAAAAAAAAGGAATTAATTATTGACCTTCAGCTGATGAATTTTAAGAGTTCGCGCTTTTATTTCAGCCAATCGTGTTTTAGCAGAAAAAACACAAGGAATTATTTATGAACCCGTACAGTTGTTGTGATATTTTTAAGAGCTTCCGCTCTTTTATTTCAGCCAATCTGTTTTAAAAAACAAGGAATTCATAATCTGACCTTGCGAGTTGTGGCGTGATTTTAGAAGTTCGGCTTCTTGTTTAACCAATCGGGTTAACGAAAAAACAATGGAATTATTATGACTTTGAGTATTGTTGATGATTTTAAAAGCCTTCCTACTTTTATTTCAGCCAATCGTCGTTTTAACAAAAAAACAAAGGATCCATTTACTGACCTTCAGTTGTTGTGATTTATAAAAGTTCCGCGTTTATTTCAATCAATCGTTTTTCAACAAAAAACAAAAGGAATCATTTAATGACCGTACAGTTGTTGTGATTTTAAAAGTTCCGCTATTTATTTCAGCCAATCGGTTTAACAAAAAAAAAACAATGGAATTATTTAATGACCATGAGTTGTTGGATTTAAAAGTTTTGCTTTTGTTTCAACCAATCGTGTCCTTTAAAAAAACAAAGGAATTTTACAGACCTTAGTATGTTGTGCCATTTTAAAAGTTCTACGTTTTATTTGCAGCCCCAATCGTTTTTAACAAAAAAAAAACAAGAATTATTTCTGACCTTCAGTTTGTGATTGTTAAAGCGTTCTGCCTCTTTTATTTCATCCAATTGTGTGATCTTAACAAAAAAACAAGAGCAGAATCATTTACTGACCTTCAGTAGCTCGTGATTTTATAAGCTTCGTTTTTATTCAGCAGTCGCTGTGTAACAAAAAAACAAAGCGAATATTTATGACCTTCAGTTGTTGTGATTTTACAAGATTCAGCTGTTATTTCAGCTCAATCGTCGTGGTATAACAAAAAAAACAAAGGAATTATACTGACCATGAGCTTGTTGTGATTTTAAAGTTCATAGCTTGTTCCTATTTTTTTTTTTTTTTTCTTTCAACCAATCGTGATTTAACAAAAAAAACAAAGCGAATGTATTACTGACCATGAGTTGTTGTGATATTTAAAACGTCTGATTTTGTTTCAACCAATCGGGTTTTAACAAAAAAAAAACAAAGGAAATCATTTAATGACATTCAGTTCGTTAGTGATTTTAAAAGCTTCCGCTTTATTTCAGCAGTCGTGTTTAACAAAAAAACAAAAGCGAATCATTTTACGACGTCAGTTCGCTGATTTTATAAGTTCTGTTTTTATTTCAGACAGTCGTGTTTCACCCAAAAAAACAAAGGAATTATTTAACTGACCGTCAGTTCGTTGTGATTGTGGTACACAGTTCAGCTCTTATTTCAGCAATCGGTTTAACAAAAAAAAACAAAGGAATTATTTACTTGACCATGAAGTTGGTGTGATTTTTAAAAGTTCTGCTTTGTATTCAACCAATCGCTGTTTAACAAAAAAAACAAAAGGATATGATTTACGACCATGAGTGTTGTGATTTTAAAAAGTTACTGCTTTTGTTTAACCAATCTGTGATATTTAACAAAACCAAAGGGAATTATTTACAGACCTTCGTTGTTGTGATTTTAAAGTTCCCGCCTTTTATTTCAGCCAATCCGTGTTTAGTTTTTAACTTAAAAAAAAACAAAGAATTATTTTTCTTGACATTCAGTTGTGATTTTAAAGTTTCATGCTTTTATTTCATCCAATCGTGTTTAACAAAAAAACTAAGGATATCATTTACAAGACCTTCAGTTTCGCGATTTTATAAGTTCTGGCATTTATTTTCAGCAGTCGTGTTTAACAAAAAAACAAAAGGAATTATTTACTGACCTTCAGTTGTTGTGATTTTACAATGTTCATGGACTTTTATTTCAGACAATCGTGCTTTAAGAAAAAAAAAACAAAGGAATTATCTTACTGACCATGCAGTGTTGTGATTTTAAAAGTTCATGCTTTTGTCTTTCAACCAATCGTGTTTAACAAAAAAAACAAAGGAATTATTTACTGACCATGAGGTGTTGATGATTTTAAAAAGCTTCTGCTTTTAGTTTCAACAATCGTGTTCTAACAAAAAAAAACAAAGCGAATATAATACTGACCTTCAGTCTGCTTGTGATTTTAAAACGTTCACTTTTAATATTTCAGCCAAAATTCGCCCATGTTTAACAAAAAAAAAACAAAGGAATATTTACTGACCTTAACAGTCTCTGTTGTGATGTTTTAAAAGATTCCCGCCTTTATTTCAGCCAATCGTGTTTCCCCCAAAAAACAAAGAAATTATTATACTGACCATCAGTGTTGTGATTTTATAAGTTCCGCTTCTTATTTCAGTCAATCGTGTTTACTCTCTTTTACAAAAAACAAAAAAATGTATTTACTGAACTTTAGTTGTTGTGATTTTAAAAGTTCCGCTTTTATTTCAGCCTAATCGGGTCTCAAAAAAGGAATTATTTCATGACATTCAGCTGTGATTTTAAGAGTTCCGCTTTTATTTTTCAGCCAATCTGTTTAGCAGAAAGAAAACAAAGGAATTATTTACTCGACCTTCAGTTGATTGTGATTTTAAGAGTCGCTTTTATTCAGCCAATCGTGTTTTAAAAAAAACAAAGGAATTATATACTGACCTTGAGTTCGCTTGTGATTTAGAAGTTCGCATTTTGTTTCAACCAATCGTGTTTAACAAAAAAACATGGAATTATTTACTGACTTTGAGTGTTGTGCTAGATTTTAAAAGTTCCTCTTTTATTTCAGCCAATCGTGTTTAACAACAAACAAAGGATCCATTTACTGACCTTCAGTTGTTGTGCATTTTAAAGTCCGCTTTATTTCAATCAATCGTTTTTAACAAAAAACAAAGCGAATCATTTACTGACCTTGGTGTTGAGGATTTCTAAACAGTTCCGCTTTATTTCAGCCAATCTGTTTAACCAAAAAAAAAACAATGGAATATTATTTACTGCACCATGAGTTGTCGTGAATTTTCAAAAGTTTTGCTTTTGTTCAACAATCGTGATTAAAAAAACACAAGGAATTATTTACAGACCTTCAGCTTGTTTTCTTAAAAGTTCCCGCTTTTATCTTCAGCCAATCCGTCTGTTTAACAAAAAAAAACAAAGGAATTATTTTGCTGACCTTCAGATTGTGACTTTTACAAGGTTTGCTTTTTATTTCATCCAATAGGTTTAAAAAAAAACAAAGGAATCATTACTGACCTTCAGTTTTCGTTGATTTTATAAGTTCTGTTTTTATATTTCAGCCAGTCGTGTTGTAACTGCCCCCCAAAAAACAAAGGAATCTATATTACGACCTTCAGATGTTGCCTCGGATGATTTACAAGCTTCAGCTTTTATTATCAGCCAATCGTGCTTTAACAAAAAAAACAAGGAATTATTTACGGACAATGATGTCTGTTGTGATTTTAAAAGTTCTGCCTTTGTATTAAACCAATCGTGTTAACAAAAAAAAAAACAAAGAATTATTTACCTGGGGGAGACCATTGAGTTGTTGTGATCTTAAAAGTACTGCTTTTGTGTTCAACCAATCGTGTTTAAACAAAAAAAAACAAAGGAATCATTTAATGACATCTTCAGTTGTTCGCCTGATTTTTTAAAAGATAATGGCTTTTATTTCAGCCAATCGTCTGTTTAACAAAAAAACAAGGAATCATTTACTGCACCTTCAGTTTTCGTGATTTTATAAGTTAATTAAACTGTTTTTCATCTATTAGCCAAGTCGTTGTGTGTTTACCAAAAAACAAAGGAATTATTATACTGACCTTCAGTGTTGTGATTTTCACAAGTTCCAGCTTTTCTTTCAGCCAATGTGTGTACCCCTCAAAAAACAACAGGAATTAATCTTACTGACCATGAGTTGTTGTGATTTAAAGTTCTGCTTTTGTTTCAACCAATCGATGTTTACAAAAAAAAACCAAAGGAAGATATTTACTGACCATGAGTTGTTGTGATTTAAAAGTACTGCTTTTGTTCAACCAATCGATCTGCTTATCCAAAAAAAAAACAAAGGAATCATTTAATGACCTTCAGTTGTGTGATTTTAAAAGTTACGCTTTTTATATTCAGCCATCGTGTTTAACAAAAAAAAAGGAAAAGGGAATTATTTACTGACCTTACAGTTGTTGTGATTTTAAAGTTCCTCTTTTATTCAACCATCGTGTCTAAAAAAAACAAAGGAATTATTTAGCTGACCATCAGTTGTTGTGATATTTAAAAGCTTTCCGCTTTATTTCAGTCAATCGGTTTAAAAAAAAACAAACGGAATTATTGATGACCTTTAGTGTTGCGTGATTTTAAAAGTTCCGCTTTTATTTCAGCCAATCGTGTATTAATAAAAAAGGAATTATTTATTGACCTTCAGTTGTGATTTTTAAGAGTTCCGCTTTTTATACGCAGCCAATCGTGTTACAGAAGAAACAAAGGAATTTATGTACTGACCTTCAGTTGCTTGTGATTTTAAGAGATTCCGCTTTATTTCAGCCAATCGTGTTTTAAAAAAAAAACAAAGAATTATTTTACTAGACCATTTGGAGTATGTTGTGACATTTTAGAAAGTTCAGCTTTTGGTTTCAATCCTATCGTGTTTAACAAAAAAAACATGGAATTATTTATGACTATTGAGTTCGTTGTGATATTTAAAAGCTTCCTCTTTATTTCAGCAATCAGGTTTTTTTTTTTCAACACAAACAAAGGATACCAATTTACTGACCTTCAGTGTTGTTGATTTAAAAGTTCCGCCCTTTTATTTCAATCCAATCGTGTTCAACAAAAAAACAAAGGAATCATTTACTGACCTCAGGTGTTGTGATTTTATAAGTTCAGCTTTTATTTCAGCCATCGTGTTTCACCAAAAAACATGGAATTTATTTACGACCATGAGTTGTATGTGATTTTAAAGTTTTGCTATTGTTTAACAGTCGTGTTTAAAAAAAACAGGAATTATTTACGACCTCAGTGTTGTGCATTTTAAAAGTTACTTCTTCTATTTTAACATAAAACATCCGACTTTTTATTTAAGCCTAAATCGTGTTTAGCAACACAAAAAAACGCAAAGGAATTGTTTTACTGCACCTTCAGTTAGTTGTGATTTTAAAAGTTTTCTGCTTTTTATTTCAGCCAATCCGTGCCTTGTTTAACAAAAAAAACACAAGAAATTATTTATGACCATGAGTTGTTGGGATTTTAAAAGTTCTAGCTTTTGTTTAACAATCGTGTTTACAGAAAAAAACAAAGGAATTATTTACCTCGCACCCATGAGTTGTTGTGCATTTTAAATATCGTTCTGCTTTTGTTTTCAACCAATAGTGTGTTTAACAAAAAAACAAAGGAATTATTTACAGACCTTCAGTTGTTGTGATTTTAAAAAGTGTCTGACTTTTATTTACAGCCAATCGTGTTTAACAAAAAAAAACAAAGCGAATTACATTTTAATGACCATGAGTTGCTTGTGATTTTAAAAGTTTCTGCTTTTGCTTTCAACAATCTGTTTAACAATAAAAACAAAGGAATGTAGTTACGAATGGAGTTTGTTGTATTTTAAAAAAAAGGTTCCGGCTTTTGTTTCCAGCCTAATCGTGTTTAAAAAAAAAACAAAGGAATTCATTTACTGCACCTTCAGTTGCTGATTATTAAGAGTTCCGATTTTATTTCAGCCAATCGTGTTTACCCAAAAAAACAAAGGAATTATTTACTGACCTTCAGTTGATGCGATTTTAAAAGCTATCCGCTTTATTTCAGCCGATCGGTTTTAAAAAAAAAAACAAAGGGAATTATTTACTGACCTTCAGTGGTGTGGATTTTAAGAGAATTCCGCCTTTTATTTCCGTCATCGTGCTACGGTTTTAAACAAAAAGGACATTAATTTACTGGACCATTCAGTTGTTGTGATTTTACAAAATTTATCGCTTTCTGTTTCAACAAATCGTGTTTAACAAAAAAAAAACAGATCGGAAATTATTACTGGACCTTCAGTTGTTGTGATATTAAATAGATTATACATGCTTTTATTTCAGCCAATCGGTTTAACCCCAAAAAACAATAGGAATTACTTAATGTGACCATGAGTTGTGTGATATTTAAAGGTCCGTTTTTATTTTCAGCCACTCGTGTTAACAAAAAAAACAAAAAGGAATTATTTACTGACCTTCATTGTTTTGATCTTTAAAGTTCTGCTTTATTCAGCCTAATCGTAGTTCAACAAAAAAAAAACAAAAGGAATTAATTTACATGACCAATGAGTTCGTTGTGCATCTTAAAAGCTTCTGCTTTTGTTTCAACCAATCGCTGTTTAACAAAAAACAAAAGAATCATACTACTGCACCTTCAGTTCGTTGTGATTTTAAAAGTTCCGCCCTTTTATTTCAGCAATCGGGTTTAACAAAAAAACAAAGGAAATATGATACATGCATATTTTACGTTGTTGTGATTTTAAATGTTCCGCTTTTATTTCCAGCCATCGTGTTTTTAAAAAAAAAGCAAAGCGAATTATTTATTGAACCATACAGTTGCTTTGTGATTTTAAAAGTTCCGCCTTTTATTTCAGTCAATCGTGTTTTTTTTTTTCCCCCAAAAAACAAAGGAATAATATAATGACCTACAGTTGTTGTGATTTTAAAATTCCTACTGTTATTTCAGCCAATCGTGTTTTTAAACAAAAAAAAAACAAAGAAAATCATACCTACTGACCTTCAGTTGCTTGTGGATTTTAAAAGTTACCGCTTTTATTCAGCCAATCGTGTTAACAAAAAAACAAAAAAACCGGAATATATTTATCTGAACCTTCAGTTGTTTGTGATTTTAAATGCTCCGACTTATTTTCAGCCAATCGTGTTAAAAAAAAACAAAGGAAGTATTCTACATGACACAGTTGCTTGTGGTTTTTAAAATTTTCGCTTTTATTTCAGTTAATTTCGCTGTTTAACAAAAAAGACAAAGCGAATTATTTAATGACCTTTATTGTTGTGCGGATTTAAAAGTACCGCTTTTATTTTCAGCCGAAATCGTGTTTTTTTCCAAAAAAAGGAATTATTTATTGACCTTCAGTGTGGAATCTGTAAACGGCTTCCACTTTTATCTTCAAGCCAATCCGTGTTTAACAAAAAACAAAGGAATTAATTTACTGACTTCAGTTGTGTAGAATTTAAGACGTTCCGACCTATTATTTCAGCCAATCAGTTGCTTAAAAAAAAAGGAATTATTTATTGACCTTCCAGTTGCTGATCTTAACAGTTCCGCCTTATTATTTCAGCCAATCCGTGATTTCACCCCAAGACAAACAAAGGAATTATTATCCCTGACATTTGAGTTGTTGGATTTTTCAGCACCAATTCTGCTTTAGTTTCCAACCAATCGCAGTTAACAAAGAGAACAATGAGCAAATTTTTAATTTTTAACCTGGGGGGGGGGGGACCTTCCAGTGTGTTGTTGATTTTTTAAAAAGTTTACCACTTTTTAATTTTCAGCCAATCCGTGTATCTCAAACAAAACAAAAACACAGTGGAATCATTTTACTGGCCCTTTCAGTTGTTTTGTGATTTTTTTAAAAGTGGTCTGCGCTTTTGCTTTCAGCCAATTTGTGGGTTTAAACACAAAAATAAAACAAACGGAAATTAAATTTACCGCACCCCCTTCAGCAGTTTGATGTTAAAAGTTCAATCGTTCTTTAACAAAAAAACAAACGGCAGAACTATTTTACTGACTTCAGTTGAGGTGATCTTTAAAAGTTCTGCTGTTATTCGCAGCAGCCAATCGTGTGTTTACCAAAAAAAAAAACAAAAAAGTAATGTTGATTTTTTTACTGACCCCCTCAGTTGTTTTATTTCGGGGGGGGGATTTTTTAAGAGTTTCCGCCTTTTTTTTTTATTTCAGTGGCAATTGTGTTTTTTAACCAAAAAAAACAAAGGAATTATCTACTGACCTTCAGGTTGATTGTATATTTTAAAAGTTCTGGCCTGTTGTATTTTAACCAATCGTCTCTAACAAAAAAAACAAAGAGAATCATTTATGGACTTCTCAGTTATTGCTGATTTTAAGAGTGTTCCGACTTTTCATTATCAGCCAATCCGTGTTTTAACACAAAAAAAACACAAAAAGAAAATAGTTTCTAGCTGGACCCTATTGAGTTTTTTTGGTAGATTTTAAAGAAGTTCCGCTCTTTATTTTCCCAGCCCAATGTGTTACACCAATTTATTAAACAACAGGAATCATTACTAATGGCAACTTCAGGAATTGTAATGTTCCAAAACCTTCCAGTTTTATTTCAATCCTATCGTGATTATACAAAAAAAATCAAAAGGAATGTATTTACTTGACAAGTTAGTTGTTGCTGATTTCCAAGCCAAATTACGGGTGTATTTCAGCCAATCGTGCTTCCCCCAAAAAAAACAACAAGCGAATCATTTTACTGACCTTTTTCAACTGTTCGTTGTGAATTTTTTTCAAAAAGTTTTTCCCGACTTTTTTATTTCAGCCAATCCGGTGGTTTTAACACAAAACAACAACGGAAATTATTTATTAACTTATGACTTTCAGTTGCTTTGTGGAATTTTTAAAGCGTTCCGCGTTTTTTTAATTTCAACCCGGATCGTGGTTTTAACAAAAAAAAACAAAGGAATATAAGTTTACTGACCATTAATTTTTTGTTTTTTGTTTGATATTTTAAAAGTGTTCCGTCGCCCTTTTATTTCAGCCACTCGGGTTTTAATTACAAAAAAAACAAAGGGAATTATTTAGTTCTCATGATTCCCTTCCAGTTTTTTATTTGTGATTTGTTTTTAAAAGTTCCGATTTTAATTTCAGCCATCATTCAGTTGTTTAACAAAACACAAGCCAACAAAGGAAATATATTTAACTTGACACCTTTCAGTGTTGTGGGATTTTTTAAAAGATTTTCCGCCTTTTATTTTCATTTCAAACCCAAGTCGTTTTTTTTTTAAGCAAAAAAAACAAAGTTATGATCTATTTACAAATGATCCTTCACTTTGTTGATGAGTTTAGAAGGCTTCAGCTTTAATTTCGAGTCAATTACTAACGGTGTGTAGATATGCGTATGAAATTTATGACCTTCAGTGTTGTGATAGTAAAAGTTCTGCCTGCTTTATTTAAGCCAATCTGATTAACAAAAAAAAACGTAGGAATTATTGTACAGCCAACACCCAGTTGTTGTGATTCGTAGACGCGGTACAATAAGACAATTTTAGCAACGGATTATGTTTACAACATTGACCATTACAAAAGATAATTATTTAGCGTGACCTGAAAGTTGTTTGTGTGATTTTTAAAAGTTTTCCGCTGTTTATTTCAACCAAGCGTGTTTTTAACAAAAAAAAAAACAAAGAAATTATTTTACTGACCTTCACAGGTTTTTGGTTTTGTGGATTGTTTAAAGTGGGTGTTCCTGCTTTTTTTAATTCCAACCCAATCGTGTTTTAACAAAAAAAAAAACAAAGGACTCTATTTACTGACCTTCAGTTTTTTTGTTGTGATTTTTAAAAAGTTTCCCGCGTTCTATATTCTGTTGTTTCAGCCAATCGTGTTTTTTTAACCCCAAAAAAACAAAGGGAAATTATTTTTCACTGACCTTTCAGTTGTGGGTGAATTTTTTAGAAGTTTCCCGCTTTTTATATCAGCCCAATCGTTTGTTTAGACAAAAAAATACAAAGGAAGAATCCATTTACTGACCTGCTCTCAATTCCCCCCCATTTAAGGTTTTGTATGTGATTTTAAAAGTTCCCGCTAATGTTGTTTTTCGCAACCCCAAATCGGGTTTAATAAAAAAAAAAACCAAAAGGGAATCAATTTACTGACCTATCACTTTTTGTTGTGATTTTAAAAAAAAGATTCCCTGAACCTTTTAATTTCAAGCACAATTCCGTGTTTAACAAACAAAAAACAATGGAAAATTATTTTTAACTGACCTTTTCAGTTGTTGTGATTTTTAAAAGTTTATGCATTTTTATTTTCAAACCAATTGTGTTTTTAACAAAAAAAAAAAACAAGAAGGCAATTCATTTTTCTGACCTTCCCAGTAAATGTTGTGATTTGCTGTTAAAAGTTCTGCTTTTTATTTCCGAGCCCCAATTCCGGGGGGTTTATTAAACAAAAAAAAATCAAAGGAATAATTTACTGACCTTTCCCCTATTTGTTTTTTGTGACATTTTTTAAAAGCTTCCGCCTTTTATTTCCCAGCCAATTCTTGTTTTAACCAAAAAAAACAAAAAGGAATTCACATACTAACCCGGAACCCTATTTCAGTTGTGCTGATTTTAAAATAGCTCCGCTATTTATTTCAGCCACTCGTGTTAAAAAGGAATATTATCGACCTTTCAGTTGCTGTTTTCAGAGATTCCGCTTTTATTTCGGCCAATGTGTTTAACAGAAAAAAACAAGGAACTTATTTACTTGCACCTTTCATTTTGGTTTGTGACTTTTTTTTAAAAGTTCCGCTTTTTTTTTCAGGGGGAGGGCCAATCGTGTTTTAACAAAAAAAACAAAGGAAAATCCATTTAACTGACCCTTTAGTTTGTTTTTGTGATTTTAAAAAGTTTCCGCTTTTTATTTCATCCAAATCGCTGGTTTTAACAAAAAATAAACCAACGGAATTATTTTGAACCGACCTTCAGTTGTTTTGTGATTTAAAAGTTTCTTCTTGCCGTTTTTATTTCAGCCCCATTCGTTGGTTTACCAAGAAAAACAACAAAGGATCCATTTAATTTTCATTCAGTCCCCTGTTAGTGTTTTTTTGTTGTTGTGACTTTAAAAGTTTCCGCCGCGTTTTTTATTTTTCAGCCAATCGTGTTTTTAACAAAAAACACAAAGGAAATCATTTTTACTGACCCATTCAGTTGTTTGTGATTTTTTTTAAGAGTTTCCGCTTTTATTTTTTAGCCCAGTGTGTTGGGTTTAATCCCCAAAAAAACAATGGAAATTTATGTTAACCGACCTTCAGTTGTTTTGGGTGTGAATTTTTAAAAAGTTCCCGACTTTTTGTAAATATCACAGCCAATGTGTTCGTGGTTTAAACAAAAAAACAAGCAATAGGAATTTATTTTTTACTGCACCCTTCCAAGTTGTTGTGATTTAAAAGTTCCGTTATATTTAGCAATCGTGTTAACTCAAAAACAAAGTAATGCTGTACTGACCTTCAGCTTGTGTGATTTTAAAAGTTCAGCCTTTCATTTCAGCCAATCGCTGTTTTAAAAAATAAAACAAAGAATCATTTACTGACCCCTTTCAGTTGGTTTTGTGATTTTTTAAAAGTTTTGTTCCCTGCGTTTTTTAATTTCAGCCAATCCGGTGGTTTTTTTAACAAAAAAAAAACAAACGAACATTACTTTACTGAACCTTAGGGGGATTTTGTTGGTTGGATTTTTAAAAATTTTTTATCCGCTTTTTTAACTTTCAACCATTCCGGTGACTTTAAACAAAAAAAACGAGGAATTTAATTTTAACTGACCTCTTCAGTTATTGGTTGTGATTTTTTGAAAACAAGTTTCTTGCCTTTTCTAAGTTTCCCAGCCAATCGTGTTTAACCCCAAAAAAACAAAAGGAACTCATTATTTACATGACCTTTACCAGTTTGTTGTGGGATTTCAAAAGTTCCGCTTTTCGTTTCAGCCGAACTCGTGGGGTGTTAATACCACAAAAAAAAACTCAATCACAAGGAATCAAATTTACTGGAAACCCCTTTCAGTTGTGGGTTTTGGGAGAATCCACTTTTTATAGTTAGCAATCGATGTTTAACAAAAAAAAACAAAGGAATTATTTCCCAACCTTCAATCGTTGCTGTGTCATTTTTAAAAATTATGGGAAATTTTGTTTACAACCGACCGGGTCTTAACAAAAAAAACAGTGGATTGATTTACTGACCTTCAGAATTAGTTGTGATAATAACGTTCCTGACTTTTGAATTTCAGCCATTTCAGTGTTTTTATAACCAAAAACAAAAAAACAAAGGAAATCATCTTACGCGACCATGCAGTTTGTTGTTGTGGGATTTTTAAAAAAAAAGTTCCGCGTTTTTAATTTTTGTCAGCCAATCCCGTGTTTTTAACAAAAAAAACACTGGAATTTATTTTACCGAAACCTTCAGTTTTTTTTGTCTGTGTGATTTTTAAAATTTCACTGCTTTTTTATTTTTCAGCCCAATCGTTGTTGTCATACAAAAAGAACAAAAGGAATTATTTACTGACCTTTTACTTATGTTGTGGTGATTTTTTTAAAAAGTTATCCGGATTTTTATTTCAGCGAAATCGGGGGGGGGGGGGTGTGTGACCCAAAAAAAAAAAACCAAGAGGAATCATCTATAGATCTTCACTTGTTGTGACCTTAAATGTTCAGCCTTTTATTGTGGCCAATCGTGCTTCACAGAAAAACAAAGCGAATTATTTCCTGACTATCATTAGTTGTGATTTTTAAGATTCACGCCTGAGTCCCCCCCCTCACAGTGTTTTTTTTGTAAACAAAAAAACAAAGGATTTAAATTTAACTGACTTCAAGTTGCTGTTTTGTGACTTGTGTGAAATTTCCACTTATTATTTCAGCCAATCGTGTTAAAAAAAAAGGAATTATTTATTGACATAATTCAGCTTAGATGATTTTAACAGTTTTCCGCTTTTATCAGCCAAATCGTGGTTTAACAACAAACAAAGCCATTAGGGACGACATTCAGGTGTTGCTGATTTTACTGAACCTTCAGTTAATATTTCAGCCAATCGCATTTGTTTAAAAAAAAACAACGGGATTTATTTTCAACTGCAATTCCTTGTAGTTGTTTTGATCTTTAAAGTTTTTGCTTTTGTTTATCAACCAATCGCGTATACAAAAAAAAACAATTGGAAAACATTAAATTTAAACTGGAACCCGTTCCATTTTTGTTTTTGTTGATGTTTTTTTTTGTAAAGTTCCTAGTTTTTGTTTTCAGCCCAATTTACGTGTTTAAAACAAAAACAACACAAAGGGAATCCATTTACAGACTACAGTTGTAAGACTATATAGTTCCTGCTTTTGTTTGTGCCATTCGTGTTTAACAAGAACAAAAGAATTATTCTACCTGACCTTCAGCTCTTTATGATTTCAACCCAATCGTGGGTTGTTTTTAACAAAAAAAACAACGGAATATTTACTGACCTTCCGTTGTTGTGATTTTAAAAGTTATGCTTCTTATTTCAGCAATCGTGTTTAACAAACCCCCCTCTCAACAAACAAAGGACATCATTTACTGACCTTCAGTTGTTGTGATTTTAAGAGTTTCCGCTTGGGGGATTTATTTCAGTCAATCGTGCCTTTAACAAAAAAAAAACAACGGTAATTATATTCCTGACTTCACGTTGGTTGCTATTTAAAAGTTTCTGCTCTTATTTCAACCTAATCCGTGTTTAACAAAAAAACAAAGAATCATTTACTGACACTTCAGCTTAGTGTTTTGATTTTCAAAAGTATCCTACTTTTATTCAGCCAATCTTGTTTAAACAAGAAAAACAAAGCGATAATTTACTGACCTAGTTGATTGTTTTTGATGATTTTAATAAGTTCCTCTTTTATTTCAGCCTATCGTGTATAACAAAAAAAACAAAGGATATTATCTTAATGACCATGAGTTGTTGTGATCTTTAAAAGTGTGCCTTTTAATTCAGTCCAATCGTGATTTAACAAAAAAAAATAACGGAATTATTACTCGACCTATCAGTTGTTGTGATTTTTTAAAAGTTACTGCTTTTATTTCAACCAACGTTAGTTTAACAAAAAAAACAAAGGGATGGGGGAATCATTTACTGACTCTTCAGTTGTTGTGATTTTAAAAGTTCCTTTTTATTTCAGCCTATCGTGATTGACAAAATAAAACAAAGGAATTATTTACTGACCTTCAGTTGCTGTGATTTTAAAAGTTCGATGTGTATATCGCTAACGTTTTTAAAAAAAAACAAAGGATGATTACTGACCTTCAGTTGTGATTTTAAAAGTTAGCTGTTATATCAGCCAAATTCGTGTTTCCCCAAAAAAAACAAAAGAATTATTTACTGAACTTCAACAGTTAGTTGTGATTTAAAAGTTCGCTTTTATGTTCAGCCAATGTGTTCCAAAAAAACAAAAGGTAATTTAATTTACTGACCTTCAGTTGTTTTGATATTAAAAGCTTCTGCTTTATTTAAGCAATCGTGATTAACAAAAAAAACAAAGGATATTTATCGACCATTAGTTGTTGTGATTTTAAGGTTCGATTCTTTTATTTTAGCCAGTCGTTGGTTAACAAAAAAACAAAAGTAATTATTACTGACCTTCAGTTGTTGTTGATTAAAGTTCTGACCTTTTATTTCAGCCAATCGTGTTTAACAAAAAAAACAAAGCGAAGATTTACCTGACCATGAGTGTTGTGATTTTCAAAGTTATGCTGTTTGTATTCAAACCAAGCGTGTTCCAAAAAAAAACAAAGGGAATCATATACAGCACCTTCAGTGTTGTGATTAAAAGTTTCCTCTGTTTATTTCAGCCAATTCGTGTTTAACAAAAAAAACAAAGGAATTATTTACTGACCTCAGTTGTTGTGAGATTTAAGAGTTCCGACTTTATTTATTTCAGTCAATCGTGTTTAAAAAAAACAGGAATATATTTATGACCTTCAGTTGTGTTGTGATTATACAAAGTTCTATATTTGTATATCAACAACCGATGTTAACAAAAAAAAACAAAGGAATCTTTTACTGACCTTCAGTTGCTGCTGATTCTTAAGAGTTCCGCTTCTATTATTTCAGCCAAACTCGTGATTTAACAAAAAAAACAAAGGAATGATTTACTGACCATGAGTTGTTGTGACTTTTAAAAGTTCTGCTTTTATTTCAACCATCGTGTTTAACCAAAAAAAACAAAGGATATCATTTACTGCACCTTCAGTTGTTGTGATTTAAACGTTCCCCTCACCTCTCTTTTCTATTATCCGCCAATCGTGTTTAACAAAAAAAACAAAGCCGAATTATTTACTGACCTTCAGTTGTTGTGATTTTAAAAGCTCCGCTTTTTATTTCAGATAATCGCTGTTAAAAAAAAAACAAAGGAATCTATTTACTGACTTTCACGTTCAGTAATAGAATCAGTAAAGGAATCAGATAAGTCAGTAAAGGAATCATTTACTGACTTAAGTTGTTGTGATTTTAAGTTCGCTTGTTACTTCATGCCAATTGTGTTTACAAAAAAACAAAGGAATTATTTATGACCTTCATGTTGTTTGTGATTTTAGAGTTCGCTTTTATTTCCGTAAATCTGTTAAAAAAAGGAATTATTTACTGACCTTCAGCCTTGTTGTGATTTTAAAACGTTTACTACTTTTGTTTCAAACCAATCTTGTTCCAACAAACACAAAAAAAACAATGGAATTATTTACTGACCTTCAGTTGTTGTACTGTGATATTAAAAGTTGTTTTTTAATTTCTGCCAATCGAGTTTAACAAAAAATAAAAGAATGCAATATTTGCTACTGACCATGAGATTCTTGAATGATTTTAAAAGCTTCCGTTTTTATTCAGCAGTCTTGTTAACAAAAATACAAAAGCTTAATTATATTATGACCTTCAGTTGTTGTGATTTTAAAATTTCTGCTTTTATTTCGAGCCAATCGTGTTTAACAAAAAAAAAAAGGAAATTATTTTACGTTACCCTGCAGCTGTTGTGATTTAAAAGTTCTGCTTTTGTTTCAACTTAAATCGTAGTATTAACAAACAAAAAAACAAAGGAATCATCTACATGACCTTCAGTTGTTGATGATTTTAAAAGTAACTGTTCTTATTTAGCCAATCATGTTAACAAAAAAAACAGAAAGAAAATTTTTTTTCTTCTTCTCTCTGTATTTGTCACATTTAGCCTGACCTTCAGTTGTTGCCTGATTTTTTAAAAGTTCCACTTTTAGTTCAGCCAATCGTGTTTCCCCAAAAAAACAAAGGAATTATTTATGACCTTCAGTTGTGATTTTAAGAGTTCCGCTTTTATTTCAAGCCAATCGTTTTAAAAAAAAACAAAGGAATTTATTTACTAGACCTTTCAGTTGTTGTGTATTAAAAAGTTCGCTTTTATTTCAGTCAAATCGGTTGTTAACAAAAAAAAACAAAGGAATTCATGTATGACCTTGTAGTGTTGTCCTTTAAAAGTTCCGACTTTATTTCAGCGATCGTTGTTAAAAAAAAGAAGGAATTATTTACTGACCTTCAGTTGTGATGTAAGAGTTCCGCTCTTTATTTCAGCCAATAGATCAGGTTAAAAAAAACAAAGGATATATATTTATGACCTTCAGATATGTTGTGATATTTAAAAGTTTCCGCCTTTTATTTCAGCCAATAGCTGTTATAAAAAAAACAAGGGATTATTTATGACCTTAAGTTGTTAGTGATTTTAAAAGTTCCGCTTTTATTTCAGTCAATCGTGTACTAACAAAAAAAACAAAGCGAATCTCTTTATGACCTCTTAAGTGTTAGTAATTTTAAAGTTTCCGCTTTTATTTCAGCCAATCGTGTTAAAAAAAGGGGGGGGGAATTGTGGGGGGGGGGGGGAAATTATTATAGACCTTCAGTTGTGATTTTAAGAGCTTCCGCCTTTTATTTCAGCCAATCTGTGTTTAACAGAAAAAACAAAGGAAATTCATTTACAGACCTTCAGTTGTGATTTTAAACCTTACTTGCTTTTGTTTCAGCAGTCGTGTTTAAAAAAAACAAAAGAATTATCTAGCGGACCTTAAGTTGTTATGATTTATAAAAAGTTCAACTTTTATTTACAGTCAATCGATGTCCCCAAAAAACAAGGAATTATTTACTGACCTTCAGTTGTTGTGATCTTTAAAAGTTCCGCTTTATATTTTAACCGATCGTGATTTAACAAAAAAAAACAAAGGAAATCATTTACAGAATCTTGACCTATACAGTCTAGTTGCTGATTATTAAAAGTTGCTAGCTTTGTTTCAACCAATCGATGTTTAAGGAAAAAAAACAACGGGAATTTATTTACTGACCTTCAGTTGTTGTGATTTTAAAAGTTATGCCTTTATATTTCAGCAATCGTGGTTTAACAAAAAAAAACAAAAGGAATCATTTAGGACTCCTCAGTAGCCGTGTGATTTTAAGAGATTCACTTAAATTTCAGATCAATCGTGTTTAACAAAAAAAACAACGCGAATTATTTACATCGACCTCATCAGTTGTTGTGTGATTTTAAAAGTCTCTGCTCTTCTATTTCAGCCATCGTGTTCCTCCCAAAAAATAAACAATAGGAATCATTTACTCGACACTGCAGTTGTTGTGATTTTAAAGAGTTCCGCTTTTATTCAGTCCAAATCTGTGTTTAACAAAAAAACAACGGAATATTTTCTGACCTTCAGTGTTCGTTGAAATTTGGTTTTTAAAAGTTCTGCTTTTATTTTCAACCAATTAGAGGTCACAAAAAAGACCAAAGGAAATATTTAATTGACCTTCAGTTGTTGTGAATTTTAAGAGTTCCCCACTTTTATTAAGCCAATCGTGCGGTTAACACAAAAAAAAATAATTCCTTTGCTTTTGTTTTTTGTGGTGATTTTGATAAAAGTTCTGCTTTGTTTCACCAATCGTGTTTTAACAAAAAAAACAAGGGAATTATTACTGACCTTCAGTTGTTGTGATTTAAAAGTCTTCTCTTTTATTTCAGCCTATCGTGTTAACAAAAAAACAAAGGAATTACTCATAGACCATCACCAATGTGTTGTTTGTATTTTAAAAGTTCTGATTTTATTTCAGACCCCAATCGTGTTTAACAAAAAAAAAAACACGAATTATTTACTGACCGTCAGTTGTAGATTGTGTGATTTTAAAAGTTCTGTTTATATTTAACACAATCGTGTTTAACAAAAAAACAAACGCGAATCATTATGACCTTCAGTTGGTATGTGATTTAAAAGTTCGTCTTTTATTTCTAGCAATCGTGACAAAAAAAACTAGCGAATTATTTACTGACCTTCTATTTGTTGTGATTTAAAAGTTCTTCCGACTTATTTCAGCTAATCGTGTTTTAACCAAAAAAAACAAAGGAATTATTGTAGACCTTCAGTTGTTGTGATTCTAAAAAGTTTAGCTTTATTAACAATCGTGTTTAACAAAAAACAAAGGAATCTTTTACTAACATCCTCAGTTGTTGATGATTTTAAGAGTTCCGCTTTTATTTCAGCCAATCGTGTTTAACAAAAAAAATGATATTATTTACATGACCATAGTTTGTTGTGATTTTTAAAAGTTCTGCCTTTTAGTTTCAGCCATATCAGTGTCTTAACAAAAAAACAATGGAATTATTACGCACCATGAGTGTTGTGATTTTAAAAGTCCTCTTTATATTCAGCCAATCGTGCGATTATAATTCAAAAAAAACCAAGGAATCATTACTGCACTTCAGTTGCTTTGTGATGTTAAAAGATTCCTCTTTTATTTCATAGCCTTATCGTGTTTGAACAAAAAAAACAAAGAATTATATTACCTGACACAGTGAGTTGTTGCTGATTTTAAAAGTTACTGCTTTTATTCAACCAATCGTGTTTTAACCAAAAAATCAAAGGAATATTTACTGACCATTCAGTTGTTGCTGATTTTAAAAGATCTCCGACTTTTATTTTCGCCAAATCGTGTTTAACAAAAAAACAAAGCGAATTATTACTCTCGACCTTCAGTGTTGCGATTTTAAAAGCCGTCTCGCTCCTATTTACAGCCTAATCGTGTATGTTAAAAAAAACAAAGGAATTATTTATGACTTTCAGTGTGATTTTAAAAGTTCCGCTGTTTATTTCAGCCAATCGTGTTTAACAAAAAAAACAAAGGAATTATTAATGACCTTCAGTTGTTGGATTTTAAAAGCTCCCTCTTTTATTTCAGCCAGTTGTGTTTAACAAAAAAAACAAAGGAATTATTGTACTGCCATTCGTTGTTGTGATGTTTAAGAGTTACCGCTTTTAGTTCAGGCAATCTGTTTAAAAAAAGGAATATATTACCATAGACCTTCAGTGTTGTGATTTTAAAAGTTTACTTTGTTTACAACCAATCGATTGTTTAACCCTCCCCATAAACAATGGAATTATTTACTTGACCTTCAGAATGTTGCTGATATTAAAAGGTTTACTGCTTTTATTCTAGCCAATTCGTGATGTTTAACAAAAATAAACAAAGGAATTATTTACTGACCATGAGTCTAGTAGATTTTTAAAAGTTCCGTTTTTATTTCAGCCAGTGTGTTTCAAACAAAAAAAAACAAAAGTAATATTTATGACCTTCAGTTGTTGTGATTTTAAAATTTCTGCCTTTATTTCAGCCAAATCGATGGTTTAACAAAAAAACAAAAAAATGATTTACTGACCCTGAGCTGCTTGTGAATTATTAAAAGTTTCTGCCTTCTTTTTTCAACCAATCGTGCTTTAAAACAAAAAAAAACAAAGGAATCATTATACTGACCTCTCAGTGTTACAGTTGGTAATTGTTTTGCATTTTTAAAAGTACTAGTTTTATTCAGTAACCAATACAAGTTTTACAAAAAAAACAAAGGAATCATTACTGACCTGACAGTTTGTGATTTAAAATTCCGCTCTTTATTCTCAGCCAATAGTGTTTTAACAAAAAAAAACAAAGGAATATTTACTGACCTTCAGATTGGGATTTAAGAGTTCCGCTTTTTTATACTTCAGTCAATCGTGATTAAATAAAGAAGGAATTATTTATTGACCTTCATGTAGGTTCTGATTTTAAGAGTTCGCCTTTTATTTCAGCCAATCATGTGTTAACAAAAAAAAAGGAATTATTTACTAGACCTTCAATTGCTTATGATTTTAAGAGTTCGCTTTTATTTCAGCCAAATCGGTGTTAAAAGACATAACAAAGGAATTATCACTGACCTTAGAAGTTGTTGTGATTTTAAAAGTTACCTGCTGTTGTTGTCAACAATCGTGTTTAACAAAGAAAAACAAAGGGACCATCAGTTACTGACTCAGTTGTTTGATGATTTAAAAGATCCTCTTTTTTTTCAGTTACAATGTGTTTAACAAAAAAAAAACAAAGAATTATTTACTGACCTCGTTGTTGTGATTAAAAGTTCCGCTTTATTTCAGCCAATCCGATTTAACAAAAAAACAAAGAATTATTACAGACCTTCAGTTGTGGATTTAAAGATTCTGCTTTTGTTCAGCCAGTCGTGTTTAAAAAAAAGGATTATTTATGACCTTCAGTTTTTGTGCATTTTAAAAGTTATGACTTTTATTCAGCAATCGTGTTTAACAAAAAAAACTAAAGGAATTATTTCACTGACCTTCAGTTTGTTCGTGATTTTAAAAGTTACGCCTTTTATTTAACCAATCGTGTATCTAAACCCAAAAAAAACAAAGGAAGTAATTTACATGATAATGAAACCTTCATATTGTTGTGCATTTTAAAAGTGTCTGCTCACTTTGTTCTAACCAAATCGTGTTTAACAAAAAAAAACAAAAGCGAATATTTACTGACCTTCAGTTGTTGTGATTTAAAAGTTCTGCCCTTTTTATTTACAACCAATCGTTTTAACAAAAAAAAACAAAAGGAATTATTTGCTGACCTTGAGTTTGATTTTAAGAGTTCCGCTTATATTTCAGCCAATCGTGTTTAACAAAAAAACTAAAGGAATTTATATACAGACCTTCAGTGGAAGATTTTAAAAGATCTTGTTTTTTTTTTTACTGTGTTTCAGCCCAGTCGTGTTTAAAAAAACAAAGGAATTATTTACTGACCTTCAGCCTTGTCTAATGATTTTCAAAAGTCGCTTTCTATTCGTTTAACCAATCGTGTTTAACAAAAAAACAAAGAATATTATTAATGACCTTCAGTTGTTGTGATTTTAAAAAATTATGAACCTTTTGTTTCAACAATCGTGTTTTACCCCCAAAAAAAAACAACGGAAGTTTATTGTACTGACCTTCAGTGTTGTATTTTAAAAGTTAACATTGTCTTTTATTTCAGCCAATCGTGTTAACAAAAAAAAAACAAAGGAGATCATTTACTGCACTTCAGTTGTTTGTGATTGATAAGAGTTCCGCTTTATTTCAGTCAATCAGTGTTAACAAAAAAAAACAACGGAATTATTTTTATGACCTTCAGTTGTTGTGATTTCTAAAAGTTCTAGACTTTTATTTCAACCAATAGCGTTTAAACAAAAAACAAAGGAAATAATTATTAGACCTTCAGTTGTTGTGATTTAAGAGTTGCTTTTATTTCAGCCAATCGTGGTTAGCAAAAAAAACAATTGAATTATGATTACTGACCATGAGTTGCTTGTGATTTTAAAAGTTCTGGCCCCTTTCTGTTTAGCCAATCCGCTTTAACCAAAAAAAACATGGAATTTATTTACTCGCACCATGAGTTGTTGTGATTTTTAAAAGATCCTCTTTTATTTAAGCCAATCAGTGTTAACAAAAAAAAATACAAAGGAATCATTTACGACCTTCAGTTGTTGTGATGTTAAAGTTCCTCTTTGTATTTAGCCATTATCGTGTTTCCAACAAAAAAACTAAAGGAATCATATTCACTGACAATGGTTGTTGATGATTTTAAAAGTTCTGCCTTTTATTTCAGCAATCGTGCTTTAAACAAAAAAAAAAAAACAACGGAATATTACGGACCTTTCAGTTGTTGTGATTTTAAAAGTTCTGCTTTTATTTCCCAATCGTCGTTTAACAAAAAAACAAAGGAATCATTTACTGACCTTCAGTTGTTGTGATTAAAGTCGTCTTTTATTTCAGCCAATCGTGTTCCCCAAAAAACAAAGGAATTATTTACTGACCTTCTAGTTGTTGTGATTTTAAAAGTCGACTTTTATTTCAGTAATCGGCAAAAAAACAAGGAATTATTTACTGACCTTCAGTTGTTGTGATTTTAAAAGTTCTGCTTTATATCTTTAACCAATCGTGTTTTAACCCCCAAAGAAACTAAAGGAATCTTTTAATCGACCTTCAGTTGTTGTGATTTTAAGAGTTCACGCTTATTATTTCAGCCTAATCGTGTTTAACAAAAAAAATGGAATTATTTACTGACATGAGCTTTTGTGATTTTAAAAGTTCTGCTTTTGTTCAGTACAATCGGTTTAACAAAAAAACCAATGGAATTATTTAGACTCGACCATGAAGTTGTTGTGATTTTAAAAGATCCTCTTTTATTTCAGCCAATCGTGTTTAACAAAAAAAACAAAGGAATCATTTACTGACCTTCAGTTGTGTGATTTTAAAAGTTCACTCTTTTATTTCAGACTATCGGTTATAACAAAAAAAACAAAGGAATATATTACTGACCATGAGGTGTGGTGATTTTAAAGTTCTGCTTTTTATTTCAACAATCGTGTTTCAACAAAAAAAACTAAAGCCGAATCATTAACTGACCTTCAGTTGTTCGTGATTATTAAAAGCATTCCTCCTCTTTTATTTACGCCCAATGTGATTTAACAAAAAAAACAATAGGAATTATTTACTGACTTTCAGTGTTGTGATCTTTAAAAGCTCCGCCTTTTATATAGCACGCTAATCGTGCCACAAAAAGACAAAGGAAGAATATTCTACTGACTCTTCAGTTGTGAAATTTAAAAGTCGCCTTTATTTCAAGCAATCGTGTTGTCTTCCCACAAAAAAAAACAAAGGAATTATTTATCTGACCTCAGTCTGTTTGTGATTTAAAAAGTTCCGCTTTTTTATTTCCAGCCATGTTTGTGTTACCAAAAAAAACAAAGAATATTTACTGACTATCATTAGTTGGATTTAAGAGTTCGCTTTTATTTCAGTCAATACCTGCCTTTTAAAAAAAAGGATTATTAATGACCTTCAGTTGTTGTGATTTCTAAAAGTTCTACTTTTGTTTCAACACTAATCGTGTTTAACCACACACAAAAAAACAATGCGAATTATTACTCGACTTCAGTTGTTGAGAATATTAAAAGTTCTGACTTTGATTCTGCCAAACGTGTATTAACAAAAATAAACAAGGATATTATTTACTGACCATGGTTCTGATGAATTTAAAAGTTTCCGTTATTTATTTCAGCCAGTCGTGTAAACAAAAAACAAACAACAAGTAATTATTTATGAACTTCAGTTGTTGTGATTAAAATTTAACTGCTTATTCAGCATCGTGTTTAAACATCAAAAACCAAAAAAGTATTTACGACCCATTAGTGTTGTGATTCTTTAAAAGTTGGCTTTTTTCAACTCAATGGTGTTTTACAAAAAAACAAAGGAATCATATACTGACCTTAGTTGTTGGATTTCAAGAGTTCCTTTTTTTATTCAGCCAATCAAGTTTCCCCCCCAAAACAACAGCGAATCATTTACTGACCTTCAGTGTTGTGCTTTAAAATTTCCGCTTTTATTTACAGCCAATCGTGTTTACAAAAAAAAAACAAGGAATTATTTACTGAACCTTCAGTTGTGATTTTCAAGAGTTCCGCTTTATTCCGAGTCAATCGTGGCTTTTTCCCACAAAAAAAGAAGGAAATTATTTATTGACCTTCAGTTGTGATTTTAAGAGTCCGCTTTTATTCAGCGCAATCAGTTTAACAAAAAAAAAGGAATTATTTAAATGACTTGCAATTGTGGTGTGATTTTAAGAGTTCGTTTTATTTCAGCCAATCGCTGTTTAAAGATATAACAAAGGAATTATTCACTGACCTGAGTTGTGTGATTTTAAAGTTCTGTTTACTTGTGTTTCAACCAATGTGCTTTTGTGAACCCTCAAAAACAAGAGGACCTCAAAACAATTAACTGACCATTCAGTTGTTCGTGATTTAAAAGTTCTCTCTTTTATTCTCAGTCAATCCAGTGTTTCCCAAAAAAAAAACAAAGGAATATTTACTGACCTTCAGTTGTTGTGATTTTTAAAGTTCCGACTTTTATTGTTAACCAATAGTGTTTAACAAAAACAAAAAACAAAGGAATATATTATATGACCATCAGTTGTGTGATTTTAAAAGTTCTGCTTTTATTCTCAACAATCGTGTGAACAAAAAAAAACAAAAGCGATTATTTAGCTGACCTTAGGAGTTTTGATTCATTAAGAGTTCCGCTCATATTTCAGCCCAATCGTGTCTTATAACAAAAAAAAACAAAGGCAAATATACCGACCTGTCAGTTGTGCATTTTAAAAGTTTGCTATTTTGTTTCAGCCCAGTCGTGTTTACACAAAAAACAAAAGGAATTATTTACTGGACCTTCAGTTGTTATGATTTTAAAAGTTCCGCTTTTATTTATAACCAATCGGTTTCTGACGCACTTGTGTGTTAACAAAAACCCCACAAGAAATTATTACTGACCTTCAGTTGTTGCTGATTTTAAAAGTTTATTGCCTTTTGTTTCAACCAATCGTGTTTAACAAACAAAACAACGCGAATATTTACTGAACCTTTCAGTGGTGTTATTTTAAAAGTTCTGCTATTTATTTACAGCCAATCGTGTTTACAAAAAAAAAACAAAGGAATCATTTACTGACCTACCATTCAGTTGTTGCTGATTTTTAAGAATTCCGTTTTATTTCAGTCATCCGTAGTTTTTTAACAAAAAAAACAACGGAATTATTTTCTGACCTTCAGTTGTTGACTGATTTAAAAAGTTCTGCCTTTTATTTCCAACCAATCGTGTTTAACAAAAAAACAAAGAAGAATTTATTGACCTTCAGTTCGTTGTGATTTTAAGAGTTCCGCTTTTATCTTCAGCCAATCGTTGGATCAAGCAAAAAAAAACAAATTGAATTTATATTAATGACCATGAGGTTGTTGCTGATTTTCAAAAAGTTCTGCCCTTTTGTTTCAGCCAACCTGTTATAACAAAAGAACAATGAATTATTTACTGACCATGAGTTGGTGTGCATTTTAAAAGTTCATCTTTTATTTCAGCCAATCATGTTTAACAAAAAAAAAACAAAGAGATCATTTACTGACCATCAGTGTTGTGATTTATAAAAAGTTCTCTTTTATTTCCAGCCTATGTGTTTAACAAAAAAACAAAGCGAATTATTCACTGACCCAGAGTTGTGTGATTTTAAAAGTTCTGCTTTTTATTTCAGCCAATCGTGCTTTAACCCCAAAAAACAACGGGAATTATTTACTGACCTTCAGTTGTTGCTGATTTTAAAAGTTCTGCTTTGTATTTCAACCAATCGTGTTTCCCCCAAAAACAAAGGAATCATTTACTCGACACTATCAGGTGTTGTGATTTTAAAAGTCGTCTTTATTTACAGCCAATCGTGTTTAACAAAAAAACACGGAATTATTACTGCACCTTCATGCCTTAGTTGATGTATTTTAAAGTTCGTGCTTTATTGTCAACAATCTCTTTTTAACAAAAAAACAAAGGAATCATCTTTACTGACCTTAGTTGTTGTGATTTTAAGAGTTTGCGCTTTTATTCAGCCAATCGTGCTTTTAACAAAAAAAATGGAATTAATCTATTATTTAGCGACCATGAGTTGCTTTGTGAATTTTAAAAGTTCTGGCTTTTGGTTTCAGCCCAATCGTTGTATATTTTTACCCCAAAAAACCAATGAATTATTTACTGACCATGAGTTGTTGGGATTTTAAAAGTTTTTTATTTCAGCCATCAGTGTATTAACTCCCAAAAAAACAAAGGAAATTATTACTACAATGAGGTGCTTGTGAATTTAAAAGTTACGGCCTTTTATTTCAACCCATCGTGTTTAACAAAAAAAATCAAAGGAATCATATTACTGACACTTCAGTATGTTGTGATTTCTAAAGTTCCTCTTTTATTTCCGCCAATGTAGGATTTAACAAAAAAAACAAAGCGAATTTGATTTAACTGACCCTTCAGTTGTTGTGATTTTAAAGCTCCGCCTTTTATTTTCAGCCTAAATTTAGTGTTAAAAAAAACAAAGCGAATTATTTAATGACTTTACAGTTGTGATTTTAAAAGTTCCGCTTTTATTTCAGCCCAATAGTAATGCCTATCTATAACAAAATAAAAACAAAAAGGAATTATTTAAGACATGCAGTTGTTGTGAATTTTAAAAGTTGCCGCTTTCTAATTTCAGCCAGTTGATGTTTAACAAAAACACAAAGGAAGTTATTTTACTGACCATTCAGTTTGTTGCTGATTTTAAGAGTATCCGCCTTTCTATTTCAGTCCAATCCTGTTTAAAAAATAGGGAATATATTTACTGACCTTCAGTTGTTGTGTGCATTTAAAAGTGCTACTTTGTTTCAACAATCGCTGTTTAACAAAAAAAACAATGCGAATTATTACTGACCTGTCTAGTTGTTGTGATATTAAAAGATTCTGCTTTATTTTGCCAAATCGTGTTATACAAAATAAACAAAGCGAATTATTTATCTGACCAATGAGTCTTCTTTGTGATTTTAAAGTCCGTTTTATATTCAGCCAAGTCTTGTATAGCTGCTTTCCAAAAGAAAAACAAAAGTAAAAGTAATTATATGAACCTGACCTTCAGTTGTTAGGTGATTTAAAATTTACTGCTTTATATTTCAGCCAATCGGTGTTTACCCCCCCCCACACAAAAAATATACTTTACTGACCTGAGCTGTTTTGATTTTAAAAGTTCTGCTTTTTTTTATCAACAATCGTGTCGTAACAAAAAAATCAAAGGAATCATATACTGACCTTCAGTTGTTGTGAATTTAAAAAGTTCCTGTTACTATTTCAGCAAATCAAGTTCACAAAAAAAACAAAGGAATCATTAATGACCTTCAGTTGGTTTGTGATAAAATTATCCGCTTTTATTTCAGCCAATCAGTGTGTTAACAAAAAAACAAAGGAATATTTAATGACCTTCAGTTGTGATTTTTAAGAGCTTCCGCTTTATATTTCAGTCAAGCGCCTGTGTTTTTTCCCCCCAAGAAGGAATTATTTATTGACCTTCAGTTGCTGATTTTAAGAGTTCCGCCTGTTTTTCAAGCCAATCATGTTAACAAAAAAAGCGCTAATGGATATTATTTAATGACCTTCAATTGTTAGTGATTTTCAAGAGTTCCCGCTTTTATTTCAGGCCAATCGTGTTGTTTAAAAAAAGAAAACAAAGCGAATTAATTCACGCACTGAGTTGTTGTGATTTTAAAAGTTCTGCTTTTGTTTCAACAATCGTGATTTACCCCCCAAGAACAAACAAAGCGAATCATTTTACTGACCTTCCAGTTGTTGTACATTTTTTAAAAGTTCCTACGTTTTATTTCAAGTCAATCGTGTTACCAAAAAAACAAAGGAATATTTCACATGACCTTCATTTGTTGTGATTTTAAAAGTTCCGCTTTTATTTCAGCCAATCGTATTTAACAAAAAAAAAAACAAAGTAATTAATTTACAGACCTTCAGTTGTGATTTATAAAAGTTCGCTTTTGTTCAGCCAGCATTTTTTCCCCAAAACAAAGGAAATTATATGAACCTTCAGTTTTGGGATCTTAAAAGTTCTGGTTTGATGTTCAGCAATCGGTTTACACCAAAAAAAAAAAAGAGAATTACTTACTGACCTTCAGTTGTTAGTGATTTTAAAAGCTTCTGCTTTTATTTAAGCCAATAGTGATTTAACAAAAAAAAAACAAAAGGAATTATTTGACTCGCACCTTGAGGTTTATGATTTTAAAGAGATTCCGCTTATATTCAGCCAATCGTGTTAACAAAAAAAAAACAAAGGAATTACTTTTACGACCTTCAGTTGGATTTAAAAAGTTCTGCTTTTGCTTTCAGCCAGTCGTGTTTTTTTTGTCAAAAAAACAAAGAGAATTATTTATGACCTTCAGTTGTTATGATTTTAAACAGTCCGCTTTTATTTTAACCAATCGTAGTTTATAACAAAAAAACAAAGAAATTATTTACTAGACCCTTCAGTTGTGGTGATTTTAAAAGTCTTGCTTTTTGTTGTCAACCAATCGGTGTTTAAACAAAGAAAACAAACGGTAATTATTTAATGACCTTCAGTGTTGCTTATTTCAAAAGTTCTGCTTTTATTCCGCCAATCGTGTTAACAAAAAAAAACAAAGGAACATTTAGACCGCAGTTGTGATTTTAAGAATTCGCTTTTATAATTCAGTCAATCGTGTTTAAACAAAAAAAAAACAACGCGAATTATTTTCTGACCTTCAGTTGTTGTGTGTTTTTCTTGTGGCTTTAAACTCGCTTTTAACTCAACAAATCGATGTTTAACAAAAAAACAAAGGAATATTTATTGACCTCTACCAGTTGTTGTGATTTTAAGAGTTCCGCCTTTTATATTCAGCCAATGTGGTTAGCACAAAAAAAACAATTGAATTATTCTACGACCTATGAGTTAGTTGTGATTTTAAAAGTTCTCGCTATCTTGTTCAGCCAATCCTGTATTCCCACAAACAAAACAAGGAATTCATTTACTGACCAGAGTTGTTGTGATTTTAAAAGCTCCTCTTTTATTTCAGCCAATGTGTTTAACAAAAAAAAACAATAGGAATACATCTACTGACCCTGTCAGTTGTTGTGATTTTAAAAGTTCCTATTTTAATTATCAGCACTATAGTGTCTTCGTTTAACAAAAAAACAAAGGAATTTATTAACTGACATGAGTTGTTTTGTAGATTTTAAAAGTCAGCTTTTACTCTCAGCCACCAAGCGTATTTAACAAAAAAAACAATAAATGAATTATTGTCATGACCTCAGTTGTTAGCTGATTTTAAAAGTTCTGCTTTTATCTTAACAAATCGTGTCTTACAAAAAAAACAAAGGAATCATTTACTGACCCTTCAGTTGTTTGATTTAAAAGTTCGTAACCCCTTTTATTTCAGCCAATCAGTAGTTTGAACAAAAAAAACAAAGATTATTACTGACCTTCAGTTGTTGATAATTTTAAAAAGTTCCGCTTTTATTTCCAGCATAATCGTGTTCTTTTTTTTTCTTTTTAAAAAACAAACAAAGAGAAATATATTTACATGACCTTCAGTACGTTGTGATTTAAAAGTTCGCTTTTAATTTCAACCAATCGTGTTTAACAAAAAAACCAAGGAATACGTTTACTGACCTTCAGTTGCTGTGATTTAAGAAGTTCCGCTTATTTAGCCAATCGTGATTTAACCAAAAAAAAATGGAAGTATTTATAGACCATGAGTTGTTTTGTGATTTAAAAGTCTGACTTTTGCATACAGACCAATCGTGTTTAAACAAAAAAAAAAAATGGAATTATTTACCGGACATGAGTGTTGATCGATTTTAAAAGTTCCTCTTTTATTTCAGCAATAAGTGTTTAAAAAAAACAAAGGACATCAATTTACTGACGCTTCAGTGTTGTGATTGACAAAGTTCCTCTTTATTTCAGCTATCGTGTTTAACAAACAAAACTAATAGGAATTATCTACTAGACCATGAGTGTTGTGATTTGAAAAGTCTGCTTTTATTTACAGACCAATCGTGTTTAACAAAAAAAAACAACGGAATTATTTATGACCTTCAGTTGTTGTGATTTAGGAGTCTCCGCTTTATATTTCAGCCAATCGTGTTTAAAAAAAAACAAAGCCGAATATTACTGACCTTCAGTTGTTGTGATTTAACGAAGTTCCGCTCTTTATTCAGCCAAATCGTGTTTACACGAAAACACCAAGGAATTATTCACTGACTTGAGTTGTTGTGCATTTTAAAAGTTATGCTTTTGTTTCAACCAATTCGTGTTTTTTCCCCCAAAAAAAAACAAAGCGAATCATTATGACTTCAGTTGTTGTGATTTTAAAACGTTCCGCATTTTATATTCAGTCAAGTGTTGTTTGACAAAAGCAACAAAAGAATTTTACAGACCTTCAGTGTGTGCATTTTAACAGTTTCTGCTTTGTTTCAGCCAGTCGTTTAAAAAAAAAACAAAGAATTATTTACTCGACTTCAGTTGTTAATAGATTTTAAAAGTTCCGCTTCTTATTTCAGTCCAATCCTTCGTGTTTTAACAAAAATAACCAAAGCGAATACTTATCAAGCACCTTCAGTTGTTGTATTTAAGAGTTCCGCTGTTTTATTTACAGTCAATCGTGTTTAACAAAAAACCAACGGAAGTATTATACTGAACCTCAGTTGTAGGTGATTTTAAAAGTTCGACCCTTTATTTCAGCCAATCGTCGTTTAACAAAAAATAAACAAAGAGAATTTATATTACTGACATTTCAGTGTTGTTATATTTAAAGAGTTCCGCTTTTATTTCAGTCAATCGTGCGTTTTCCCCAAAAAACACGGAATATTTTCTGACCTTCAGCACGTGTTGTGATTTTTAAAAGTTCCGCTTTTATTTCAACCAATAGTGCTGAACAAAAAACAAAGGAATTATTTACTGACCTTCCAGTTGTTGCTGATTTAGAGTTCCGCTTTTATTTCAGTCAATCGTGTTTAACAAAAAACAACGAATTTATTTCTGAACTGCATGTTTGTTGTGCATTTTAAAAGTTCTAGTTCTTATTTCAACCAATCGTGTTTAACAAAAAAACAAAGGAACA
>JAPEVW010000786.1:0-49804 GCA_027921565.1 Artemia sinica
ACAATAATAACTTTGAACTGAGATGAAAAAAATTCTTCTTACAGGAGACAAAAAGTAAAACTAATATAAAATTTTTCATGTATTTTGTGTTTAAATTAGAACTTTACTATTACTGATTAAGGCATCATAATAATATTTTTGCCAGTTTAATAATAGATGTTTGAGCGATTAAGCCAAAAAATAAATATTTTGGTTCCAGGAGTGTCCGGTTTACTATTGAGACAAGTAGCTATTTATGACTATAGAGTCATACCATGAACTGTTTGATTGCCCAAAATTCAAATATCTCTTGAAAAGATCGCAGTATGAAAATACATATAAAAATGCAATTGTTGTTTGTGACAAATGATTCTACTTTAAAAAGCAATGTTATTTTAGATTACTAAAGGCACTAGATGATTGCAATTTGTATCTTTTAAAATGCGCTATTATACAGCTCTAATGATTTTCCAGCCGCCCAGTAGCTGAGGGAAGAGAAATCAAGCGGAAAGAAAAAATATCCAGTTTGTGGAGAATAATGTGTAAAAGTATCGTAGTTTTCTTGATTTTGAAGCCATATATTTTCTTTGTTATTAAGCCTAAAGGTTGTGTAAATTTTTCTTTATAGGGTTTGACAAGGCAGGGTCTATATTGCGTGTACTTTGTGTTTTTGATCTGAACCTTTTTTTTAGGTAGTTGGGGGTTTTATATTTTTTAACATTGGAGGTGATCGTCTATTATTTTCTTCTAGGTTGCTAGCTACCGCTGCAACCCGGAGACTAACAAACAGGGAAACCATACGGCTTTTTCTTTTTTGAAAGAGTAAGAGGGACCAAACTACAATACCGAAACTAAGTCCAATGTATGCAATGGTTTGTATTCAAACTGACGTCTTTTAATGTTAAAACTTCTACGATGTTCCAGTGCCAAGCTCTCTCTGGATACAAAAGAAAAAAAGAAAAAAAATATACACGTTTAGGCAGAATGTTGTAGTAGCTGCCACTTTCATGATTTTCAAGCCAATATATTTCCTTTGCTGTTCAAGCCAAGGGACAGAACGTTTACTTTACAGGGGTTGGACAAGGCGCGTCCTAATGGTGTACTTTTGAATTGATCTGACTTTCTTTTTTAGGAAATATGGGTTTTTAATATTCTTAACATTGACGTGATCGTCTATTACTAAGTTGCTAGCTACGCTGCAACCGGAAAGTGGCCTATGAAACTTAGTATAGGCTAAGGTCGTTCTTTATTATATTTTCAGTGTTTGCCCCAGCTAGCTGAGGAGAAAAAAAAAGCGGAAAGAAAAAATATCCAGTTTGTGGAGAATAACGTGGTTAAGTCAATTTTTCTTATTTTCAAGCCAATATTTTCTTTGTTATTCAAGCCAAAGGGCGGTAAGTTTCCTATAGGGGTTTCTGACAAGGCGGTTCTAATGGTGTAATGTTAATGATCTGGACTCTTTTTTTTAGGACGTTAGGGGTTTTTATATTTCTTAACATTGGACGTGATCGTCTCTACTATGTGCTCGCTACCGCTTCAACCCGGATATTAACCCCATTAAGTTCCTTTAAAATGAGCCATTGAAAACTCTCTACGATGTTCAGGTGCCATGCAATCGTTGATTACTAACCTATACTATAACTTAAGGTGCGTTATAAAATTTATTTATATGGCAAGAGCGTCGTTCTTTATTCTAATTATATTTCTTGACATTGGAGGTGATCGTCTCTACTAGGTTGCTAGCTACCGCTGCAACACGGTGATGGATGCTAGATCAGCTACAACCTGGATAAAAGGAGTCTTGAATTATAATCTTATTTAGTTAAGTTACTATGCGCTGGGAAGTTTGCTCTTTACTGTGCTCTTTACAAGCTAAACTATGGAAAAGAAAGAAGAAAAAAGATGCGTTTAGCAAGAATACTGTAGTAGCTGCCACTTTTCTTGTTTTAATTTGCAAGCCAATCATATCCATGCTGTCAATCAAGGGAAAGAAAGTTCCTATTAGGGGTTCGGACAAGCGGTTCTATATGGTGTACTTTTTGTTTTGATCTGACTCTGTTTTTGGGAGTATGGGTTTTATAGTCTAAAGATGGGACGCGATCACTCTTATAGGTTGCTAGCTACCGCGGCAACCGACATGGTGAAAAACCTGATTACCCATCCCTATACCAAATACCCAGTAGTTTTTCGATCGTTAGCTTATGTTATCTGGTTTGATAAAAATAGGCTTTCTTCTTGAATCTTCTGTCATATACAGAAGATATTTTCTTTTTAACTTTTGTTTTTGCAATATTTTGATTTTCCTTTCGTCTTTTGCCTAATTAATACACAATACACTAGATGTAGCAAATTTGCCTTCAAAATGAGCTAGATTAAAATAAAATGAAGCATTAACCATACTAATAACCTGGTACAAACAGGAAAAAGCCTACGGCTTTTTCTTCTTTCAAATAGTAAGAGACGAACCTCAAACAATCAAGTGGCAAACTAGTCTATGACACAATGAGTGTGATATTCCAAGATAATTGTTACTATCTTCTCATCACATTGTAAACAGTAATCTTTTATTACGAGTAAGCATCATCTATGATAATGGTTCCTTATAACACTCAGGTACTATGGATGAAGATCGTTCTTGTAGTGTAATTATAGCGCGTTGTTTAATGCAATACTGTCGAAAGAACGTGTATAAATATGGCATTCACTTATTACGTCCTGCATATGGTTATCTGTTAAGTCAGTTATTACAAACAGGAAAAAGGGCCCTACGGCTTTTTTATTCTTTGGAATAGTAAGTAGACGAACCTAAAAGCATCAGGCAGCGAAGTCCAATATAAGCAAGGGTTTGTTCTGTCTAATGATCATCTTTTTAAGGTGCGCGTTCTTACTAGGTGATAGCTACCAACTGCAACCCGGACTATGTAATTAATAGGTTGCTAGCTACCGCTGCAACCTAGATAGTGCTTATTTCTGCTACTATGGGTAAGGTGTTCCTTTAATATAATTTGATCTTACTCTATTTTTAGGAGTTTGTTAATATTTCTTCGATTGGACGCATCCTCTACTAGGTGATAGCTCTGCTGCAACCCAAATTTCACATATATATTTTTCATTTATGAGAGCAGCCTGGCCGAGGGGTCCAAGGCACCTGGTGTTAGCCACCCAGTTAGTATCTTCGGAGGCGTGGTTTCAAATATTACCGCTGGTATCGGATATGTTGAAAGACTGGAGTGCTGAAAGACATCGAAAAGCAGTTTTTGTTGGAAAATTTATTCTCTTTTAGAAATAATTTATTTAGTTACAAGAGGTTTTTAACCCAATTAATTTACTTTAAAATGAAGCTATTGAACAACCCTCTACGATGTTCCAGTGCCAAGCTATCTGTTTTGACAACCAGAAAAAAAAAAAAGAAAAAGAAAAAAGAAAAAAATATCCTGATTGGGGAGGAATAAACGTGGTTAAAGTCAATTTTCTTGATTTTCAAGCCAATATATTCCCTAGCTAGTTCAATCCAAGGGAAAAAAGTTTCCTATACAGGGGTTTAGACAAGGCGCGTTCTATGGGTACTTTTGCTTTGATCGACTCCTTTGTTAGGAACTATGGGTTTTTATATTTCTAACATTGGAGTGATACGTGCTTACTCTTACTAGGTTGCTAGCCGGATCCGCTGCAACCGGTTATTTGAACGATATCTACTGATCATAAGCCAGTAGTATAGCCAAGAGTTATTTTATCAGTTTAAATGACTGTCATATACCACTATACCTCTGTTGTCTTTTCTCTGTTTTTATCTAGAGATATGACATTGTTCCTACTGTAAAATTTATGATGAACAATATCGGTCCTTTATGGTAAACTTTACTATACCTATAATATAGTTAGTGGTCGATAAAAAATTTAGTATAGCACGATTTGGTCGTTCTTATTATAAAATTTTTTAACGCTATAATCTTTCAACATTTTGAACCTTTTATAATTATAATGATTGTATAATATAAATACTGTAAATCGTAACTATAGTGAAAGTTGCTAAGCACGTGAGTATAGAGGAAGAGTTCGATCTTTATTTATAATCCCGGTGTGGGAAAATTTTTAACTCTATAATCTTTCGAACATTTGACCCTTTATAATCTATAAATGATGTTAGTATATAATAATAACAAAAATTGGATAGTAGAGTTCGTTCTTTATTGTTATGTAGCATGGACGTGATCGTCTCTTATTGTGATATTTATATGTAATGAGACATATTTGCAGTTTGACGTTTCTTAAATTATGTAATTATGATCGTCACTGCATCAAAAATACATTTTTAATTGGAAAAATTTATTCTCTTTTAGAAATAATTATTTAGTTACAAAGGTTTCTAACCAATTAATTTCCTGTAAAATGAGCCATTGAAAAAAACCTTCTACAGATGTGCTCCAGTGCCAAGCTGATCTCTGGTGGAGATAAGAAACAGAAAAGGGAAAGAAAAAAAAATCTCGTTTGGTGGAGAATATAACTTGGTTTAAAAGGTCATTTTTTTTTAGTTTCAAAGCCAACTATATTTTCCCGTGCTGTTCAAGCCAAGGGACATAAAAACAAGAGGTTTTTTAGTTTATGTTTCATATACAGGGCGGTTTCGGACAAGGCGGTTCTTAATGGTGTACATGTGTCTGTTTTGATATCACTCTTGCTTCTCAGGAGCTTATGGGGTTTTTTATATTATTTATTATTTTTTAAACATTGGACCTGTGGCGTTTTCTATGACTAGGTTGCCATAGCTACTGCCCGTGCTAACCCGCGATTAGGTTTCAGCCATCTCTACAGCCATTTAAGTGATAGAAGTTTTTTACCCCCATTAATTATCGTATTTAAATGCTTCAATTGTAACAACACTGTCTACGCATATGTAACAGTGTCCAGCAATCTTTATTGAGTACAGTCATCTATACTAGGTATGCTTAAGCTTGGCGCTGTAACCCGGGATTTTAGTATACGGCACATATGGTCGTATCTTAATGTATTGGTAACATTTATCGCAAGAGGTCGTAGCTTGTATTATAATATGGAAACGATTGCATCGGATACCTTGAGATCCGTTGTTTGCAGTTTTACACAAGCTAGATAACCCATTCATTTAATAGAAAGGTGGCCTGATAAAGAACATAAATTACATCGATAGAGTTTGAGGTCGTTCTTTAGTTATAGAGTCTTAAACTGTAGGGACGTTCGAATGATGGCAAGTTAGGCTATAGGGATGAGTTGTCGACCCCCCCCCATTATTAACGGGAAATGATTATACACAACAGGAAAAAGTCGAGCGGCTTTAAGGTGCTGGTGGGATTATTGGTTAGAGATCGAACCTCTTAAAGAATCGGCAGGTAACTGGAACTGTCGAATCCACCGCTAAAGTATTGTCTATACCAATGAGTCATAATTATAATCTTGGTGTTTAGTTAGATAGGTGCTAGCTGACACGTGTAACCCGTTCTTTTTGTGTGACTATTATTCAAAATCTATCTATCCGCTGCCCAACTTAGATTATTCTTTCAGTTCTGGTAATAGGGGAAAAGGTTCGTTATTTACTTGAAAAATTTACTAAAGCACATTATTTCCTTTTTAAACTAGTGAGCATATGATTAGACTGTTTCTTTGCACGGTTGTTTCAAATCCGCCATGCTAGTAAGGGATCCATATCGAACCTTAAACTACATGAAGCCTTAATTATAAGTGGCGTATAAAAAAAAAAATAGAAAAAATATCCCGTTTAGGCAGTTATGGTGTACTACGATCTTGACCATACTATAATGCCTTATGTATGATTGTCCTAATGATCGTCAATATTGTAATCCTTGCTGTTCCAAGGTCTAGTGCAAGGAGACAAAACTTTCAGTCAACATGATCTGGGTTCGTATTCCAGACTAGTGTGTGCAGCCATCTCTAACTAGTCTATTGATCTTCTGCACCTTTTGAAGATCTTTTTATATATCTATTTATGTTTGTAGTTAACAGGGGCAGGTACTCGTTATATTGACTTAACTATAGTGAAGTCCCCTATGACAACGTACATTATAGGGGGCAACGAAATAGGAAACTTCAGACCTTTACCCCCTAATACATACAACGATGCTCCAATTATGAGTCCCACCTCATGCATTATCCGTTAGTCACCCGCCGGCCCCCACCCCCCTTAGTGATTGATCTGTCGTATGATGCGAATGTCTTAAGAAACATAATTAAAATCCTCATAACAAAGGTACTAACATACGAGCTTTTAATGTCGAAGATGCCCTGCCCGCCTAATGAATTCGTACCGATCACCCTGAGCCACCACAACCCCACTCTTTATGATATATTCTAGTACCCATTCTTACTGTCCAACCCCCCCCCCCCAGTAATTATAAATTGCCCACCTTCTCGCCCCTGTTGTCACCATGCCCTCCCCCTCATCACTCCAGTCGTCTCGTTCTCACTCTATAAACACCCCCTTACTCTCACCTAACTTTGGGCTCTCAGCCGATCGTTTTCTTACTATGTCCCACACGTGTTTAATCACTTTCCTTTAATTAATGATACTCCGACCCCCCGCCCTCCCCTGGCTGTGAAGTTCCTTCTTTCAGTTGTCCCCACCACCCACAGTTCTACCAATGTATCGCAATCCCCCTGTCCCTCACCAAATGATCGTCCTGTGAGCGGTAATCGTAAAAAATAGTAAAAAATAATAATAACATTATGAGAAACTTTTGGGACTTGATTTGGATCAAGATTCCGTAATACCCTGCCATAAAGTGAACTCTACAAGTCGTACGATTTCCATGATTCCCCCGTGACCCACCCCGTATATCTACTTGGACCTCCCTCCGCGTTTGACTAATCTCTAAACTTATTGACCTTAAAGTCAACTTTCAGTAGGGAAATCACCTATGTCCAACCTGGACGCCTGCACTCAGTATCACACTTTTCGGAACAATAATAAGGGGACTCGATCCAGTTCAAAACGGTGTTTGGGACTATCTTATTTAAACTGCTTACTAATGGGGCCTAAGGACACCGTGAATCCTTTTACTAATATTACTAATGAGTTATAGAGGCTATCCACCCGTACTCTCTCTAATCTAACTATACTGTGAAGTGCTTAGTTCAAGTACGTATACCCCAGAGTTCGATCTTCTATCCTATATCCCCTTCACCCTCTCCTACCATTCTCTCATTGTACCTCTACGATACGCGTCGTGTCGGTTGAAGGTAGTTAGTATTTGCTCGCTCACTATCCTACTTTCTATATCCTCATGGTCAGTTGATTCATACCTGATTGCTTTCTACTTTTGCTCGTTTACTATACCCTCGGTGTTTTGGTCCTCCTCCTCCCCCCAAATTGCCCCCTCACCCCTCCCTCGCCTTCGTACCCCCCCCACCCCTTCTACCCACCACCCCCCCCCACCCCACCCTCATCGTCTCAGCCTTGTGGTATCCCCTCCTTCCTCCACCCTCACTCTATGTCTTCGCTCATAGTCTCATATCTCCAGAAGTCTCAATCTCCTCTACGTCCATTACTGCCAGTCTTGCCGCGCTTTCTAGACAAGTCCGTCATCATTCACAACCGAACCATACTCCTGACCCCAGCAGCCCACTAGCACACCTTAGCAGCCCTATGCTTCCCGACACTTCTTAGCGCATTGCACTGATTTTCCTCGTCTATCTCGCGATAGCTGCACCCCCATATCCCCTGAACACAGCAGCGGCCCGCTTAGCCATATGATCGTACACATATACTTAATTTATGACAGGCACCCTACCGAGTCCGTCCAAGGCTCTTCTCGATTAGACGCCCCAGGCTCAAATATCACAGAGGTAATCCTAACAAAAAGTTAAAACTAATTGGTAAATTTCAGGTATGTTTCGTTAGTTTGCAGTATGAAAAGATTTCAAATACTTGTCCGAATCCAATGGATACAATATTTATTGCAGTTCTCATAATAACTTATTTAGCGACTTCTAAACTGTAACCACAATTACGCTATCCTTAAAAACAACGGCAATTTTTTGAACTGACCCCCCCCCTCCTCTTCCATCCCCCCCCTCGTCTTTTCTGTCCCAAAAGAAAAAAGAAAAAAAAGAAAAAAATCTCCCCTCTTCCTCCGAATCTCTCTAGTATCCTCCCCCCTCTCCTCTTCTCCCCCCTCCTCTTCTCTCCCTCCCTCCCCCCTTCCCTCTCCTGCTTCTTTCTTGATGAGATCTTACTCCCATATCTCTACTAGAGTTCAGGTATTTCGGAACAAGGCTCCCTTATAATGGTCCCCCCTTTGTCCTTTTCCCCCCCCCCTTCTCTTAAGAACTCTCCCCCCCCCTCCTCCCTTTTTTCTTCTCATTGGACGTCCTCTTCTCTTACTTTCTCTGCTAGCTTTCGTCTCCTCCTCTCTATCCTGATACCCCACTTTTCCCCCCTCTCCCCCCCACCCCCCCCTTCCTCTTCTTACCTACTCCCTCCTTCCTCTCTCTCTCTTTGAGCTATGTAGAGACTTCCCCTTCCCCCGTCTCAAATGTCCGCCCCTCCTCTCTAGTTCCCTCCCTTGCCCTTTTCTTTCTTTTTCTTTTTCCCCCTTTCCCTTCTCTTCTTCCCGCTCCCCGCTTTTTCTTTTCCTCTCTTCTTTGGGAGTCAGAGTTTGTTCTTTACTCCCGTCTTTTCCTCTTCTCTCGAATACTCGTCTCTCTCTACTCTTCTTTTCTTGTTATGTTTATAAGCGCAGCTTTATTTACCATTCTTCTTTTTTTTCTTTTTTTTTCTAGCTCAAAGGCAGGTAAAGTTTCTCCTCGTCCTAGAGGATCCTCGGACAATGGTAGATTCTACCTCGCGTACTTCAGCCTTCCCCTCCCCCACCTGACTCATTTATCCCCCCCCCCTCCCCACACACCACTATTCGTCCCCTGATCCCACAGCCAATCGGCTGACCCTCTCGCCCCTCAAGACAGACACCCTCACACCCCCCACCCCCCCCCCCACCCCCCCTCCAACCCAAAGGTGCGGTAAGGTCGTTATCTTTATTATAGTGTTTCGGATCCCAACATGCGTGTTCTAATGGTGTACTTTTGTGTTTCTGGGATCTAGGACTCTCATTCTCTTAGCGACCCGATGGGTTCTTTATATTTTTACCCTCGGGACTGTGCATCGTCTTATTAACTAGGTTGCTAGCTACCGCGGCATACTCGGTACAATGTAGACTAACACAATTCCAATGTGATGACAATTGTTTGTTCAGTCCAATGATCCGTCTTTGCTGTTTAATGGTAAATAATTGATTTACCAATACAGGAAAAGCCTACGGATTTTTCTTCAAACAATCAAGACTAGCCCTCATAACAATCAAGTATGATCTTACTAAATCAAATGCATGTATGGGTTTTTTTTTATTCCAATGATCACAGTATCTTTTTAGGTGGAAAAATGTTAAATAATTGACCTATAATATTAAGTAACTGTATTACGCCTTATACTAGAGTTAATGTGACTACCTAAATCCCTTTTGGTTATAGGCAAACTTGAGAGTTCGTTATTTTCTATAATTTCTTAGTAAGTTAATCCCTATTTTCTTTTTTTATCCCATTTTCTTATTATGGTAACATATTTATAATCTCTTATATGTAAAACTAATGTATCATCGGATTCTCCAATAGTACAATGGTAGGTAACATATACCCACTGGTCAACTGATGGGTGATCGGGGTTCACGGAATTCCACTTTGTGGACGGGAAGGTTGTAATTGTTGACTGTTTAAATATTAACTTTCAAGCCTACACTATAGTTAAGACAAAACCCTATCATACCAGTTAGTATAGTGCAAGAGTTGGAGCTTTTAGTGTAAGAACTTAAAAAATTATATAGCAATATCCTGATAGGTTAACTGGTATCCTGTCATAAGTCATCGTTAGTTCTGAATGGTAAAGTATGCCCATCTTTTTATCTTGGGAGAAGGTGGGGGTCGATGCAACACGTCGGGCTATAAGAACTTTTAAGTATGTTGTGAATGTAAAAAAGCAATATTCTTTTCAATTTAAAAGGTGAATAAAAGAAACCGGGTAGTCATTTTACATATCTAGCTGTAAAAGAATTGAAGTAGATATATATGAATCGAACAACAGTGTTACAGTTTCTTTGGACTTGAGGGGTTTTTGTAACTAGATAAAATACAAAAAGGGGAAAAAGAAAAAAGCGCTATACGGCCTTGTCGTCTTGTTAAATAGTAAGAGACGAAACTCAAACAATCAAGTAGCTTAACTAAGTCCAATGTATGGAATGGTTGTTTTTTTATTTTTTACAGCCATGATCGTTGTTCTTTAATGTAATAAGGGCAAGAGTTCGTTCTTTACTTATAATTATACAGTCTCTTCTTATGATTTCCAGTCTCACAGCTAGCCTGAGCATGAAAGAAAAAATGCCGGAAAGTAAAATAAATATCCCGTTTGTGGAGAATATATCTGTGGTAAAAGTCAATTTGTCTTGATTATTCCTAGAGCCAATATATTGTCTCTTGTTATTCAAGCTAATTTAGGGATTGGTTAAGTTTCTCATTAGAGAGGATCTCGCGACATATAGGTGTTTATGTGGTTTCTGAGACATGGGTGTACAATTTTGTTTTGATTACTGACTCTTTTTTAGAGGATCGTTGGGGGGTTTTATATTTCTGCGATCATTGGAGGGTGATCGTCTTCTCAATCCTATGGTTGCTATGCTACCGACCTGCATACCCGGATGTTCATGTGTGAACTATATCGGTCCCGCACTGTAAGTGTGCTAGCTACCAGCGTGTGCAATCCGGATATATAACTGGATTACAAACAGGAAAACAAAGCCTACGGCTTCTTTGCTTCTTTTATAATAGTAAGATACGAACCGTCAAAACAATTCAAGTAGCTAACTAATTCCAATGTATGCAATTGTTGCTTTATTTCAACGCTCGTACTTTTAATGTAAAATTACATAAATCCATATTTATGTGTCAGTTAACCTGGGCTAGGTGTCCTTCCGTGTTATTGTAAATTCGTTCTTTATTAATATTACATGGTTAGTTCTTTACTGTAATAAAATCATTAGCACAACAAAATCCCGTGTCTGAGTATCTAAATATCTAGTCATAAAACAAAACTATAGTTTAACTAATGTTTCAGGTATTTATCCTTGTTTGTAATTACACACAATTAGTATTATGGTTAGACATACCCTAAAATATTCTGTGCAGTTTAAATAATAAGTTTAGTGGAGTCTGGACGTAAAAACTTAAAATAATTGCAATGTATGAGACACATAATTATGGAGATATCTGTACTTTACGGGTTACAGGATACTAATAATAAATTTTGAACTGAGATGAAAAAAAATTTCTTTCCAGGAGAACAAAAAGCAAAACTAATTTTAGAATTGTCAGTAATTGGTTGTTGTTAAATTAAAAAATACTATACTGAATTAGGCATCATAAATATTTTTGCAGTTTTACATAATAATTTTAGCGATTAAGCCAAAAAAGAAAATTTGGTCCAGGAGTTCGGTTACCTATTGAGACAAGTAGCTATTACTACTATAGAGTTAGTACATGGATGTTTTATTGCCTTCAAAATTCAAATATCTTTGAAAAGAATGCCCAGTATGAAAATACATCAAAAATGCAATTTTTTTGACAAAATTGATTCTACTTTAAAAAGTATTTTATTTTAAATACAAAAGTGACTAGAGTTGCAATTTCCTGTAAAATGAGCCTATATACAGATCTCTATGATTTTCCAGTGCCCAGCTAGGAGCAGAAAGAAAAAGCGGAAAGAAAAAAATATCACGTTTGTGGAGGAATAAACGTGCGTAAAAGTAATGGTCTTGATTTCAAGCCAATATATTTTCTTTGTTATCAAGCCAAAGGGAGGTAAGTTTCCTTGAATAGAGGATTCGGACAAGGCGGTTATAATGTGTCTTTTTGTTTTGATCTGACTCATTTTTTTAGAGTTGGGGGGTTTTTCTATATTTTCTTGACATTGGACGGTGATCGTCATTACTAGGTTGCTAGCTACCGCTGCAACCCCGGATATTCATGAATGAGACCCATTTACAGTTTGACTGTTTCTATATAGTAATTGATGAAGTCACTGATCAAAAATACAGTTTTATTGGAAAAAAATTTATTCTCTTTAGAAATAATTTATTTTAGTTACAAAAGGTTTTTAACCCAATAATTTCCTTTAAAATGAAGCTATTGAACAACCCTCTACGATGTTCCCAGTGCCACGATACTCTGAAACAAAGAAAAAAAAAAGAAAAAAATATCCCGTTTTGGGGCAGAATAACGTGAGTAAAAGTCTATTTTCCCCTTGGATTTCAAGCCAATATATTTCCCTTGTAGCCAAGCAAGGGCGTAAGTTTCCTTTATGGAGGATTGGACAAGGCTGTTCTAATGAGTGTACTTTGTTTTGATCTGACTCCTCTGTTAGGAACTACGGGTTTTTTATTTCTTAACATTGACGTGATCGTCTCTCTACTAGGTGCTAGCTACCGCTGCAACCCGGAATGGAAGTGATCGTCTCTTAATTGTGAATTCATGAATGAGACCATTTACAGTTTGTGACGTTTCTTATATAGTAATTATGACGTCCACTGATCAAAAAATACAGTTTTTATTGGAAAAAATTTATTCTCTTTTAGAAATAATTATTTTAGTTACAAAAGGTTTTTAACCCAATTAATTTCCTTTAAAATGAGCTATGAAACCCTTACGACTGTTCCAGTGCCAGCTATCTCTGGATACAAATCCAAAAAAAAAAGAAAAAAATGTATCTCGTTTGGGCCTGAGTAATAACGTGGAAAAGGGACAATATTTGCTTGATTTCAAGCCAAATATGTCCTTGCTGTTCAAGCCAAGGGACAGAAAGTTTCATTATACTAGGGTGTTATAATGGACAAGGCGATTCTAATGGTGTACTTTTTGTTTGATTGACTCCTGCTTCTAGTAGCTATGGGTTTTTATATTTCTCAGAACAGGGACGTGATCGTCTCTTACTAGAGGTTGCTAAGCTACCGCGCACCAGGATTGCTAGATACGCAGCTGCAACACGGACGTATAACCTCATCACTATAAGTTAAGTGGCCTATATAAATTTATATTCTAGGCAAGATGTCACTGTTTCTTTTATTATAATGAACCAATCTAAACAGTGTCATGGTATAGTGAACTCTATAGCTAAAAATTTAAATAGGCTAGAGGCACTATTTAAATAGGCCTTTTAATCTCCTTTATTTATGTTTGCAGTTATACATGGGGCTAGGTGTCGTTTGATTGTAAACTGTTATTTAATAATGTAAATACGGTTTAATCTTAACTATAGTGAAGATTGCGTATGCAAGTTAGTATAGGGAAGAGTTCGATCTTTATTATATTATTAAAACAGGAAAAAGCCATACGGCTTTTCTTTCTTTGAAGTATAGTAGAGACGAATCATCTCAAAGAATCAGGCAGTCTAAACTACGTCCAATAAAGCAATTGTTTGTTCTGCTAATGAGTAATGTCTTTTAATTGGTGTTTCTTTATAGGTGCCTGTCTAGCTACCACTTAAACCCGGATTATGTAATAGGTGATGTACACCGCTGCAACCTCGGATAATGTTTATTTCATGTTGCTATATAGGGCTAAAGGTTCGTTCTTCATGTAAAACTAGCAAAAACATTTTTTAAGCTTGATGAAGATTTAACTTAATGTGTCAAAAGTAAGGTGCAAGTCGAATGATTTTTTTTGGCCTTATTATAATTGTATGGGAATAATAATATTGCATAGGCTCTTAAAATTACCTGCCTTCATTTATGTCATATGGTCTAGTGGCTAGGATAGTTAATTCTTTGTCCACTTAACAGGTTGGCGTCGGATTCCCGGTGGTGGAAAAATTTTAACTCTATATCTTCGAACATTTGAACCTTTTTTTATTTTATAATAGATTGTATAATATAAATACTGCTAATCTTAAATATAGTGAAGTTGCGTATGCAAGTTCTAGGATAAGGAAGAGTTCGATCTATATTATAATGTAACAATGAGTAATCTATTTTAACATTAATTTATAGCTTTATTTTAGCTACAAATGGGCTGGAAGTTTGTTCTTTAAATGTAAACAAACAAAGTCTAATGGTCATGCACATGGGTCTAGTTTATTTCAAAATGATCGTCCTTTAAAATGTAATGTTGAATTACTAAACTATACTGTATAATTATAAATTGCTATATTAAAAAAAAAATTTAGTAATAGGTAAGAGGTCGTTCTTTATTATATAATCTTAAAACTAGTACTGAAGCGTTCCGGTTTATGCCACCAGTTACTGTATACGGAGAAAGGAGTTCGAGTCTTTATTAATCAATATAAAACGCTGCGTAACAACAAGTCTAATGTTTGGTAAATGGTTTGCACAGTGTCAAATATCGTCCTTTACGAAAATCGTAATTATATTTTAACCAAAGTGCCATAGCGTTTATTAAAACGCTGTATAAATAATTTATTGTAGTTGTACAAAAACTGCATTTTTAATATCCAATGTAATATTATATCCATTACCACACCCCATGAACAACCACACTACAAAATGCTGCACGTCCAAGCTTTTCTGTGGAAATAGACAACGATATTTGAATTTTTGAAAGACAGAATCAAACCTTTCATGGTAACCCTGAATCTCTATAGTAAAAAAATTTTAAGCTGCCACTAGAGGGTCTGATCTTTACCAGTAAATCACATAACCCTTGCGTTAGCAAGCTTATGGTATGAGAAGTTTCACTATACTAGCGGTGTTCGAGACATAGGCAGGTGCTAATGGTGTTACTTTTTGTTGTAATTTTGTATGACTACTTTTATTAGGTATTATCCAGTTCCTCCACATATGGTCTAGTGGCTAAGGATAGTCTTAAACCGTTTCGAGTCCTCTTCCCTCCCCTACCCACATCCTCCAGAGCGTTCACGTTAACACAGGCTCGTGGATTCTAGGATTTCCCGGGTGCAACACCGTGAAATTCCTTTTACACATCTATAAATCTGATACGAAACATAATCATGAACACTGTTTTGCCTCTAAATCATATATTGATTTCTAATAATTATAAATCACATGGAGATATCTTAGTAGGAGATCCTATAGTGAAGTTTCTCGAGCTTATTGCAAGTTAGTATAGGGAAGAGTTCGATTCTTTCATTATAAATTAAAATAACACACTAAAACTTTTACTATATTTATGGAGGTTGCTTTATTTTTGTGTAGTAAAGTTTTGTATGTTAGGAGAAATTTAGCATTGGACTATTTGATCGTCTCCTTATTATGTTTATAATTTTCAACTCGAATTGAGACCATATTTGTTCAGTTTTGACGTTTTCTTATAAATTCTAGTAAAATACATAATTACCCGTACTCTTGCAGTCTCTTAAAACCCTAAAACATGTAATAATATACAGGTAATTTGTTGGATAAAATTTTCAGGTCTCTTTATCTGAAATAATTTATTTTGGAGTGTACAACAAGGCCTTAGTCTTCAAACCCGTAGATTAATTTCGCTTTAAAAATGAGCTATTGACAACCCTCTACGATGTTCCAGTCGGCCAGACTATCTCTGGGTCCGATTAACTTATCTCTAATTGGTTCTTTTTTATATGACAGTAATAACATGCTCTCTATCTCTTCTATCTACTGCTTCTCTCTCTAAAAAGTCTCGTTCTCAGGATACAATAAAACGTTTCGTTGGGGGGGGGCTGGGGGGCAGGTGAGGGGCTGCTCTCTCATTTCTAGGAGACAAAAAAGTAAAATTCGGTACTAAAATTTTCAGTGGGATCGCTGGTTAGCTCTGGGGAGTGGGGAAATTTACTATGACTCGATTAAAAACATCTCAAAAACAGGCTAAAGGCGAAAGTTGAGCATAAAAATTTTTGTAGCATTAGACAAAAAAGATAATGTCTAACCTTTGGGGAGAACGAGTAACGTGGTAGTCAATTTGCGACTTAAATGTAGCTATCAATACTATAGATAGTTGCATTGCCCTTAGACTGTTTCAAGCCCTAAGGGTGCCATCGACGATCGAAATGGTACTTCCTGATAATAGGTATTACAAGGCAGTATTCCCCCTATTACATGGTCAAAAGGCAGATTACATAATGGTGTAGACTTTTTTGTTTTGATCAAAATGACTCGCTGCTTTCAGGAGCGATTGGTTATTGTTATATTTCATAAACATTGGGACGTTGATCGTTGCGGTTCTCTTTACTAGGTTGCTAGACTATACCCTGTTGCAGACAACCCTATGATTAAGAGCATTATGGGCACAAACAGACGGTCGTTCTTTTAGAAGAAAAATCAAGCGGAAAGAAAAATAAAAAACAAACGTATGTGGAGAATAACATTGGTAAAAGTAAAAAAAAAAAAATTTTCAAGCCAATAATACTTTTCACATAGTATAAAAATAAAAGAAAAAGTGTCCCGGTAAGTATCCTTTTAGGGTGAGGATTTCGGGTAATGGGGGGGGGGACTATGTATAATTTTTGTATTGAATAGCCTGCACTTTATGGAGTTAGGGGTCTTGATATTTCTTTGTACAATGGTCCAGGTGAGCTTTCTGTCTTGCTAGTTTGCTGTCAAAGCTAAAGGCGACTGCAACCCGGAAAAGGGGATAATTCGAAACCTATAGTAGGCTCGTCATCAAGCCCCCCTAGTCTCTTATTAAATAATCACCCACCCCCCAACAGAATGCACAATGGTTGGTTATCCGATAACGTGTCTGTTACACTCGCTCATACCGTTTAGGCCACAATGGACGCTGATCGTCACTTTACGCTCAACTTGCAACGCTACCGCTTGTCAACGACAATTTTTCACTTTGTAAGACCCGAACCTACAAATGCTCTCAGGAGGGTTGATCGGAAACTCATAAATAGCGTCATGTATCTAAATAAAAATCCGTACTTAGTGTAACACTTTTTGCAGTTATTATGGAATAATAAATGTTCGATATCTTGACCCTCTTATTTCCTTGTAGGATGAGCTTATGTATACAGCTCTCTCTATGACTATTTCCAGTGCCCCCGATGTAGCTGACGAGACAAAAAAGCGGAAAGTCATGAAAATTATCTCGTCTCTGTGGAGAATAATGTTGTTGCTAACATAGCATCATCCGATCACGAACCAGCTGTAACACCCACCCTGGAACTGTAAAATCCCATGTAAATTTTCTTGAAAATGAGAGCCATATGAAACACAACACTCAGGAACCAATGGCTACAGGCCAACCATTTCTAGTTTAAATAGTCAACATACGAATGTGACAGTCAAACATCAAGTAGCTACTAACGATCTTCCCTGTATGGCAAAGCTAATCTAGTTCGTAATTACACCTGAACCTATAAACATATGTACTTATCAATTACCTGGTTCGTATAATGAATTTAGTACTATAGGCAAGAGGTCGATTACGTCTTATTATTATTTAAACTTTTAAATCGACTAACCAATATGTCTAAAGCATTACAATCTCCTACGAGTTTTTAAAACACAGTGCAACAACTAACTCCCTACTAGGATTCGGAACATCAACGCGATAACACTACCTAATTTTAAAAGATTGCAATAGTCCCTACCTATAAGCTATTAAGCACTAACAAGATTCGGTCGTTCTTTATTACAACTAGTTATACTTAGACCTAGTTTTTATTTTTCAACATTCTTACATATAGTTAATGCAAAATGAGTCAAAGCAGACGACAATATCGAAAACGTATCAAGTAGCCTCTACGTATTGTCCAAATAGGTATGTCAATGGTTTGTTATCTTCGTGATCGTAATTTTAATGATATCAAACAAACCTAACAATTTAGAGCATCAGTGCCTGGTACATCTGTAACTATAGACCTGCAGACAGTATCCAAGTCACTATTCAGAGTTACTAAATCGAAGCGCAATTCGTAGTTTCTGCTCACAAAATTTATTTTAATTAAATCTCTGAAATTTTCCCTCCTAGTAAGAAACATATCATAGCTTTGACGTATTGGTCTGTTGCGTTTAAAAGCTAATACTAATTAGAACATTTTCTATACGATGTTATAAAAAAATAAGTATATTGTTTATATTAAGGTTTTAGGTATTTTGTATCATAAATGGGACTTAGTTTTTAACGAAAACCCCACTTTAACGGCCTATTTTCCTGTTTTTCTATACAATAAATGAGAGTAGCCCATTGGAACTAACTCTACGATGTATCAGCGATTGCGAAAGCTAACTGGTTGACCATTACTGAACTGTACACTATAACTTAAGTGTCGCCGTATAAATCTTTCAGAGTAAGTAGGACCTAAAAGCTAGAATCTGTCTATACAGCTAAGCTAAAATCCATAAAAACAGACCATTGACTACACTTTTTCAGGTTTTTTTTTCAATTCAATATTAGGGTCTTCAAATCAGGAAAAGCCTTGCATCTTTTTCGTTTACTTTGAATCATAAGCAAGAAGTCGTACATCAAACCTCGTCTTGAAACGTTTATCACAAGTCAGGTCACTGCCCCTATACTATTAGCTTCAGGCTACAATAGCGACAGTTTTATATATGATAGACACTTAAAAGTCAGTATGATTGGCATGCACCTGCAGAGTAGAGATGTTCTACAAAAAAACAATTTTCTATTTAAAAAATACGTGTCTTTGTAGTATTGCTTTAATGATACAGGTCAGTTAGCATTCAACTCAGCGGTTTCATATGTCGGAAAAGAAGATCCCTTCTGCTATTATAACTGTAATTTCAATTTCGCTAAAAGGCCAAAGGCTACTTTATCCGTTTTACTTAAGACTTTTTCAACAGAAAAATGCGTTTCGTTAGTATAACCCATCATTGTTAAAACAAAAATATTTCATAGTGCAAAATGAGACCATTGACAATAGACTCTTTCCCTCTACATAAGGCAAAAAAAAACATTCCTAGCAAGTCTAATGTTCCGCTTTGCCATGTCCTATCTAGTAAGATTACTAACGTTGCTATACTATACTTACGTACGTGCGTCAATAAAATGTTCTAAGTAGGTAGAAGGGAAAGATAGAGGCACTATGAGAACTAAGCGCCAAGGTCTACTATAATACCTACTACTGTGAGGGGGTCTTGACGTATCGCCATTTAAATTATCGACGCCTCCTGTCACATTATTTACTAGTTGTGATAACCGCCCTGAGTTCGGATATTGACTAACCCTTGTTATATTGTCTTAGCTCTCTCAAGTGCTTATTTTACAACGGACTATGACTCCCGGTAAACGGCCTTGAGTCGGCTGTTTGATAACATTGTACCTTTTGTATTTTTATTTGTGAATTTTATAGTTGGCTCGAACTATGCTCAGATTATTATAACAAACACTCATTTATCGATGCGATCCTGGTCGGTTGAAAAACAATTTTTGGCTAGGCATAATAGAGTCTCGTTGTCTTTCAAAAGCATACTCACTTCAAGATACTCATACTCTGTTGTTTGGTTTGTGTATAACTGTTACGTTTTTCATCAACATTGCGCGTGCGACTTGCCTTGAATATGCAAATCCAGTAATGTAATTATGAATGAAAAACACTATTTTCATCTTTGTAGTTCTTGAAAAAGTAGATAATCTATTTACGTGTCACAAACGGCGTACTAACTTAGGAATGACTTTGTATTGACCGTCATCAGAGCAGAATGATCATTATTTTCTGAAGATGCTATCTTAGCTTCAGAACGACCACCACATATAATTATCATGTTTTTTCTATTCACGTTAATAGCATCTAATATAAAATCTATGATGGACAATTATATGTATTTATCTAGTAGTGGTTTCAGACAATGTGTAATTCTAATGATGTACTTTTTGTTTTGATCGATCTCTATTGTAGGAGTTGTGTTATATTTCTTAGCATTGGATTCTTTCTGATCATACGCTCTTACTAGGTTTTTTTTTTTTTTGCTTAAAAAAAGCTCTGCTGCAACCAATAGTTCACATTATACTATTTTATTATGAGAGGCAGCCTGGCCGAGTGGGCCAAGGACACTGGTGTTAGTACCATATCAGTCTCTGTACGGAGCGTGGGTTCAAATCTTACCGCTGGTTATGTACGTATTATGTTTGAATAGATCTGGTAGTGTGAAAAGACCACCTCCCCGAAAATGCAGTTTTGGTGGAAAACTTTATCTCTTTAGAAATCAATTTATTTTAGTTTACAAAAGGTGTTTTAAACCCAATTATTTTACTTTTAAAATGAGCTATTGAACAGTCCCTCATGACACGTGTTCAGTGTCCAATGCTATCGGTGGAAAGAAAAAAAAAAGATAAAAGAAAAAAATATATCGTTTATGGGAGAGGATAAGTGTGGTTAAAGGTACAATTTCATGACTTTTTTTTGTTCAAGCCAATATATGTTCCCTTGCTGTCTCAGGCCAAGGGACAGAAAGTTTCCATATACAGGGGTTCGGACATGCGCGTTGGTTCGAATGGTGTACCTTTTTGTTTGATCTGACTCCTTTGTAGGAACTATGTAGTAAATACTATGGGTGTGTTTTGTGATGTTAATTAACATTGAAGTGATGTCCTTATAGGTGCTAGCTACCGCTGCCAATATCGATTATAGCTACCGCCCCCCCCCCCCCTAGATAACATATGATGATAACCTATACTAAATTAAAGTGGCGTTTATAAAAAATAGTATAGGCTAAGAGTGCGTTCGTTAATAGAATAAAATATAGGAAAAGCTTACGGACTTTTACTTCTTTGAAATAGTTTAGCGACGACCATAGCAATCAACTAGCTAACTAAGATCCAATAAAGCAATGGTTGGTAATCCAATTGATTCGTCTTTTAATATATGGAGAAATTGTCTCTTACTATGTTGATAGACCGCTGCCAAACCCGTAAAGTTTGTATATTTACTATAGGCTATAGTTCGTTCTTTAATATTATAAAAAGTGTTAACTCTCTAATCTATCGAAACATATTTGAACCTTTTTTATTATGTTATAATGATGATAATTTATAAAATACTGTAACCTTAACTATTAGTGAAGTTGCCTATTGCAAGTTATTATAGGGAAGAACGTCGATCTTTATGATAAACTAAGATTTTTAACCCAATAATTTCCTTTAAAATGAGCTAGATAACAACCCTCTACGAGAGTTCAGTGCCAAGCTAGTTGCGATACAAAAAGAAAAAAAAAAGAAAAAAAAAAGAAAAAAAATTATCCCGTTTAGGCAGTAATGTTGAAGTAGCTGCGCACTTATCTTGATTTCAAGGCCAATATATTTCCCTTGCTGTTCTACGCCAAGGACTAGAAAAAATTGTTTTACTATCGCAGGGGTTCTCGCGACAAGGCGGTTCTAATGGTGTACTTTTTGTTTGGATCTGACTAATGTTTTTTTAAGAACTATGGGTTTTATATTTCTTAACCTTGCGACTTGATCGTCTTTTACTAGGATTGCTAGCTACCGCGGCAACCCGGATATCCTGGATATACGATTATGTTTGAAAGACTGCAGTGTGAAAAGACATCAAAATGCAGTTTTTGGTGGGAAAAATTATTCTCTTTTTTAGAAAATAATTTATTTTAGTACTATAGATTTTAACCAATTAATTTCCTTTAAATGAGCTACTTTGAACAAACCCTCTACTGATGTTCCAAGATGCCAAGCTATCTGTGGAAAAGAAAAAATAAAAAGAACAAAAATCCAGTTGTTGGGAGTAATTAACGTTGGTTAAAGTCAATTTTCTTGATTTTCAAGCCAATATTATTTCCCTTGCTGTTCTAAGCCCCAGAGGACAGAAAGTTTCCTATACAGGGTTTCGGACAAGGCAGTTCTATGGTGTTACTTGTGTAGTTTGATCTGGACTTCCTTGTGTGTATGTGTATACTATGGGTTTTTTTATTTTATGTAACATTGAGTGATGTCTCTTACTGGTTGCTACGCAACGCTGCAACCCGTAATAAAGTTGGTCTTTAATTGTAATGTACAAAAAGACCATCAAAAAGGGAGAACTTTTAATATGTTGTATTAAAAGCACTATCTTTTCAATTTTAAAATTTAAAATAAGATAAACTTGTTTATTTAAATTATAGCTAAAATAATTGAAGATAATATGAACGAACCACAGTGATTCCGTTTTTTGACTTGAGTTCAGTTTTTTAACACTTATGTAAATACAAACAGGAAAAGCCTTACGGTTTTTCTTAGTTTTAAATAGTAAGAGACGAAAACTCAAACAATCAAGTAGCAACTAAGTCCAAGTGTATGGAATGGTTTGTTATTTCAGTGATCGTTTTTAATGTAAAAATTAAATACTGTAATCTTTAACTATAGTGAAGTGCGTATGGAAGTTAGTATATGGAAGAATTCGATCTTTCTTATCTATTTTCAGAAATTAATTATGTAGTTTTAGAATTATCAACTGGTGCTTTTACCATAAACAAGATTTTTAAGTTATGTATAAATATTAATACATTCAATGGAGGAAAATTCTATTAATCTGATATAATGAATTCTATAATGTTAATGTAATTTAATTTCAGCTCTCTACAATGAGTTATTTTAACAAGAAGTGTATAGTAAAAAAAATCCATGTGTGCAAGAATTAAGAGAATGAATAAATATTAAGTAGGGTGTATTGGGATCATCTCACGACACAGATCAGAGTAATTCGATCTTTAGACAACGCCATACACTAATTTGATGTAATAGCTCAAGAGGTTCATTTTTATTATAAAACTTATAATATAAGTGGCGTATAAAATTTTTAGTATAGGCAAGAGGTTGTTCTTTTATATAATTCGTTCATCTTAATGTAAAAAGTTACAAACAGGAAAAAGTCCTACGGCCCTTTTTCTTCTTTGGAAAGTAAGAGACGATTAGTCTCAAACAATCATGACAGCCATACTAGGTTGATATTTGTTCTTTATACATAAACGGCTATTAATCGGATATTTTAATAAAATCCTTATGGTCTAGTGTGTTTGGATAGCTATCACCTAGTTGGACTTGAGTTCAAATTGTTGTATGGGAAATTTGAACTTATGATGATTTCTTAAGGAATCATAATTAAAATTTCATGTATATGTCATAAAAAATAATTTATGGGTTAATTTACAGAAGTTTTTTTACCCCATTAATTTTGCTTTAAATGAGCACATTGAAATATAACTCTCTACTATGTTGCAGTGCCTATAGCTATCATGTTTGAATTTACTAGCCTTTATACTATAATTAGTGGTCGTATAAAATTTTAGTATAGCAAGAGGTTCGTTCTTTTATTATACCGGACTAAAAATTATTATCATATCTTATATGGTATCTTTTATTTTATGAGCATCGATTAGTCTAATGTAAGTGTGCCCACTTTTTCTTGGGAGAAGGGTGTGACGATTCCGTCCGGGAAGAATTTGTAATATGTTGAATTAAATAGCAATATCTTTCAATTTAAATGTTTAAAAAGAAACTTTTATTTATCATTCTAGCTAGAATAATGAAGATAATATGGAATGAAACCACAGTGTTTCAGTTTTTGGACTTGAGTTCGTTTTTATAACGATAAATCCAAACAGGAAAAAAGCCGACGGCTTTTATTCTTTTAAATAGTAAGAGACCCCCCCCTAAACTGTAAAAAGAATAAGTAGCTTACACTAAGTCCTAATGTATGGAAGTTGTATTAGTGATCCTCTTTTAAGTAAAAAAAAAAGTATAAATTATGTAATCTTACCATATGTGAAGTTGCGATGCAAGTCAGTATAGGGAAGAGTTTGGATCTTTACTATATTACATATGTCGTATTAAAATTTATTTTATATATATGAATTATTTTGTGTCATTAAAAAGGTTTCTATATACATGAAATTTGTCCAGTTAAAATGAGCCATTACACAGCTCTTCTATTGATGAGACCACGAACTGCTTGATTTAATTATTTAGGTTATAGTGTTTTACAGTTGTCTCCTTAATGGTAAAAAACGTGGATGGTTAAAGTCAATTTTGTCTTGATTTTCATAGCCAATATATTTCCCTCTGCTGTTCAAGCCAAGGACAGAAAGTTTCTTTATACAGGGGTTTGAGGGACAAGGCGGTTCTAATGGTGTACATTTTTCTTTGATTGACTCCTTTGTTAGGAACTATGGGTTTTTATTTTGATTCTTATACATTGGACGTGATTGTCTACTTACTAGGTTGCTAGATACCGCCTGCCAACCGGATTTACTATAGGCTAGGAGACTCGTTCCTTATTATAAACTCTTCAGAAACAACAATATGTAATTCGTTGTTTTTGTCTATGTCACGTCATATGTATTCTAATATAAAAATATGATGACATTCATTTATTATCTAGTAGGGTTCAGTACAACGGGTAATTCTATTATGATAGTAATTATTTGCTTGTGATTCATGACTCTATTCTTTTAGGTATGTTTTTTAGGTTTTTTATATTTCTTAGCATTGGACTGGGATCGTCTTCTTATACTAGGTTGCTAAGCTAATGCTTGCAACCCAAAAGTTAACAGATACTATTTTTATTGTTATGAGAGGCACGCCTGTGCCGAGTGGTCCATAGCACTGGTGTTAGCCACCATGTCTCTTGAGGTCGTGGGTTCAAAAGTCTACCGTGGTATACGATTATGCCTGAAGTACTGCAGTGTGAAAAGACGAGCATCAAAAATGCAGTTTTGGTGGAAATTTATTACGATTTAGAAATAATTGATTTTATGCTACTATAGATTTTTAACCAACTAATTTCCTTTTTTTCAAATGAGCTATTGAAACAACCCTCTACGATGTTCCTAGTGTGCCAAGCTATCTCTGGATACAAAAGAAAAAAAAGTAATAAAAAAAATAGTTCTGTTTTAGCAGAATGTGTAGTAGCTGCCACTTTTCTTGATTTTCAAGCCAATATATTTCCCTTAGCTTGTTAAAGCCATGGGAAGAAAGTTCTCCTATACAGGGGGTCGGCAGGCGGTTTCTAATGGGGTACTTTTTGTGTGATTCTGATCCTTGGTTAGGACACTATGCGGGTTTTTATTATTCTTCCGCATTGGACGTGATGTCTCTTACTAGGTTGTTAGCTTATTTTTTTTTATTTTATTTATTATTTTTTGTTTTTTTTTTTTTCTTCTTTTTTTTATTTTTTTTTTTTTTTTTTTGTTTTTTTTTCTTTTCTTATTTTTTCTTTTCGCTGCTAAACGGAAATGACCAATGATGATGAACTACGTCGTTCTCTTTATGTAACATTAAAATAATGAAGTATAATATGAAGAACACAGGGTTCAGTTTTTTTGGACTGAGGTTCGTTTTTTTAACTATAAATCAAATACAGGAAACAGCTACGGCTTTCTTCAGCTTTTTAAATAGTAGAGACGAAACTAAAACAATGTCAAGTAAGCTAACTAAGTCCAATGTTATGAATGGTTTTGTTATTTTCAGTGATTTACTAACCTATACTATTAGTTAAAGTGCCTATATAATTTAGTATAGGCAAGAGGTTCGTTCTTTATTATTAATCTGTATTATAACATGACATATAACTCTCTACGATCTTCTGTAGTGCAAGCTGGTCTGTGAATTATTAACCTATTGTTATAACTATAATTAGGTGGCAATTAAAATTTGTATAGTGCAGAGGTCGCTTCTTTATAGTATTGTATGCAATTAGTAGTGTAGGGAATGAGTTCGATCCTTGTATTATACGTTATTTTTTTTAGTACGTCTTTTTAATTTTTAAACTTTGTCGTGTAGCTTGCCTTTGATCTAACCAATTACAGTATCAGAATCGAGGACCATTTACAGTTGTTTGACGTTTCTTATATAGTAATTAGGACAGTCACGGCATATAAAATATTACATGTTTTATTTGGAAAAAGTTATTCTCTTTTAGAAATAATTATTTAGTTACAAAAGGTTTTATACCCAATTAATGCTTTAAATGAGCTATTGCACAACCTCTACGTGTTCAGTGCCAAGCTAATCTCTGGAGACAAAGAACCCCCCCGCCTCAGCAAAAAAGAATAAAAATGAGTCCCGTTGTGGGGAGAATTAACGTGGTAAAAGTCTATTTTCTTGATGTTCAAGCCAATATATTTTCTTGGTATTCAAGCCAAAGGGCTTGGTAAGTTTTGAGATTTATGGAGATGTTGACAAGGCGCGGTTCTATATGGTGTACTTTTGTATTGACTGACTCTTTTTTAGGAGATACGGGTTTTTATATTTCTGTAACATTGGAGGTGATGTCGTCCTATTACTAGGTGCTAGCTACCGCTGCAACCCGGATATTTATGAGAGGCAACCTGTGGCCGTAGTGGTTCAATGGCACGTGGTGTTAGACACCAGTCGCTCGGAGGCTGTCGGTTTCAATATCTACCGCTGGTAAACGATTATGTGTGAAAAAGATCTGCAGGTGAAAAGACATCGAAAATGCTAGTTTTTTGGTTGTGGGAAAATTTATGTCTCTTTTAGAAAATAATTTATGTTAGCTTAACAAAAGGTTTTAACCCAATAATTTCCTTGAAATGAGCTATTGGATACAATACCTCTACGATGATGTTCCGTGCCAATGCTTATCTCTGGGAATACAAAGAAAAAAAAAAAGAAAAAAAAATATCCCGTTTAGGAAGTAATGTTTGTAGTGAGCTGCCAATTTTCTTTATTTTCAAGCCAATATGATTTCCTTTCTTGTTTCCAAGCCAAGCGGGACAGAAAGTTTCTCTATACAGGGGTTTCGGACAAGGCGGTTCTAATGGAGGTGTACTTTTTGTTTTGATCTGACTCCTGTGTTTTAGGAACTATGGCGTTTTTTCTATACTTCTTAACATTTGGAGTGATCGTCTCTTACTAGGTTGCTGAGCTACCGCTGCAACATACGGATGTCTTCGTGATAGGTGTTTTCAGCTGTATCCTGATGAAATAGTTTTTCTCCAATCACGGTTTTTTATACCTTTGGGTCTACTATGGGCCACGGCTTGGCCTTTTACTACGTGCAACTGTACAGCTGCCCCCATGATAATTAGAATTCGATTATTACTATAGCTTGAGAGGTTGTTCTTTACTGTAATTGTTTCTTCTTTGAAATAGTAAGAAGACGACTCTCAATAAAATGTCAAGTAGCTAAACGTAATTCCAATGTATGCAATGGTTTTTATTCCAATGCTCGTCTTTAATGTAACTATTGCTTTTATACTATGGGGCGTGATCGTTCTTGCTTAGTCACCTTATTTATGTTTGCAGTTAACATGGGCTAGGTGTCGTTTATTACTTATTGTAATACAAAAAATTTAAACTGATATGTTTTAAAATTTTCTAGGTTTATTTTTCTAGTCCTAAATTAAAAAGATTAAAACTGTATTTGTGCAGACACCATAAAATTTGCCAGTTCTATAACTTTAGCGTATTCTGAACTAAAAACGAAAATTAAAGTAAAATAATTTTGTTCAATCTTTACGTGTCACGTCGCTCATAAGTCATATATGTGTATAGTACACAATATGTTAGATATTACGTCATGTCACTATTATGTCAGATATGGTATTTCAGTAGATAATCGGTAAAATATTCTGTTCTGTATTATAATTATGTAATACTAAACTACATCGTAACGACTAGACGTCAGTGTGATCAATATGTATATACAAAATTAAGTTTCGTCGTAAAAATATATTAATTGAAAAAAATAAAAAGTTAAGATGCAAAAAGAAGCTTGATCTCGAGATTCCTTTAAAATTAACCATTGAAAATCTCTCTACGAGGATCAGATGCCAAAGCTATGTATGACAGAATAGAAGAAACTAATATAAATTCCAGTTGTAGCAGATATGTTGTAATTTAGCTGCCACTTTTTCTTGCTTTTCAAGCCAATATATTCACCTTGACTGTTCAAGACCAAGGGACAAAAAAGTTTCCAAAACAGGGGTTTCGGTACAAGCGGTTCTAATGTTTGTACTTTTTGTTTTGATTGTGACTTCTTTTTTAGGAACTATGGGTTTTGTTTGTATATTTCTTAACATTGGTACGTGATGTTCTCTACTAGGTTGCTGTAGATACCGATGTGCAACCCTAGACTAGGCTACCGCGCAACCCGGATGTTTGATTTGAATTTTTCTTAGAGTTGAGGGTTTTTATATTTATTATCATTTGGACTATGATTGTCTTCTTACTCTAGATTGCTAGCTAACTTCTGCAACCCGGACACACAGGAAAATATTACAAACAGGAAAAAGGCTACGGGCTTTTTCTTCTACGGCAATAGTAAGCGACGCGGGAAAAAAAAAAAACAAAATAGATAAACCTCAACGATGAGCGTACCGAATAAGTCAATGTATGACAATAATTTTTATTGTCCATATATTTTCTCCTCTTTTTAATGTAATAATTGACAAACACTATTTATAGATGAGCATATATCGCGTGTGTATAATCCCTGTGTATTAAATATCCTTGTAACCACTATATATCATAATGTTTACTATTAGGCGAGAGATCGTTCTTTACGTGCTGTAAATATCAAACTAGGAAATAAGCCTACGCTTTTTTACTTGAAATAGTAAGAGACACGCAACTCTCAAAACGATAAAGTAAGACTAACTAAGTCCAATGCAGTGCAATAACTGTTTTATTCCAATGATCGTCTTTTATATGTAAATATCAGTTACGAATGGCGCAGAGATCAGTTCTTTACTTGTAACTATACTACAAAAGAAGTGGCGTATTAAAATTTAGTATATAGCAAGAGTCTTTCTTATTGTAATGCTACATAAACTGCAATTGCTCTCTTCCAAAATTTTCAATATACGAATTTTCTAAGAAAGTACGCCTCCGTATATTCACTGTGTTGTTCGAACATTTCCATAGAATCTATATATAACGTTCCGCACGTTGGCCAATCCATACCTTGGAAGCTTTTCGTTAATCTGACAACAATTTCTTTTGGGATATATTACTATGAAGCTTGCCAAAGCATTTATCGCCGACTTATTTCAACAGCATCCGATCTTCAAGGAGAATTTTAATCTGTTAATTTTGAATTCTTTTCGTGATCTCGATAAAACAGTCGTAAAATGTTTCTCAATGTTACAGAGATCAGCCTGCATTGTTTTGGCCATCTTCTTGTTATCTCTGAAATGTAAATTTTTCCCTTTGTCTATGCGTCTTAGCGTACAACCTCAGCAGAGAATTTATATTTTTTAATTATAGCGTTGTCACCAAGTATCTACCCATTATTCTTTCTTTTCCTTTATGAGTAGCCAACTTTTTTTTCTTATGTTGGTTTCGGTAACTATATCGTTATCCATACCGTTCCTTGATACTTTTTTTGGTGTCTCAATTTGGCATGTCACTATAAACTACTATCATTATAAAAATCGCTGTTGTCACTATCCAATTTTCGCATCTACGATACGAACTGGTCGGGGAATACCTTTGCTTTTCTCTTTTTCAAGATGGGATCTCTTTTTTTGGTAGACTCTTTTTTTAACTTGCGGGAGCCTTGCCTTGATTGAAAATCATTATGTAACACCATTAGTTGAATTTTTAATGTCCCGTATCAAGTATCAAGAACACTAACAAAAAATTTAAAATAATTTTTCAAATGATTCTAGTAATTTTTCCAGTCTAAATTAAAAGATATAAACTATTGTTTCAGACAACCATAAATTATTTTGCAGTTATAGAACATTTAGCGATCTGAATAAAAACAAAAATAAAATAAAAATTAATTTTTTTCCCCTCTCCCCCCCCCCCCCAATTTTTACGTCGACGATCGCTCACTAAGTTCATAGATATGGTTATTAGTACACATAGGTTTTAAGATATTTACGTATGTCACTTATTACGTCATATTATGGTATTAGTAGATAATCGGTAAAATATTCGTTCTTTATTAAACTAGCTACCGCTGACAACCCGGATAATCTATCGAACATTTCTGAACCTTTTATATTTATAATGATGTATAATATAAATACTGTTAATCTTAACTAATAGTGAAGTGGGTATGCAGTTGTAGTATGAGCGAAGAGTTCGATCTTTATTATAACATCATTATTAATAACGACTGTTTGTCACTATCAATTCGCATCTAGATACGCATGGTCGGCTGAAACCTTTGCTTTTTCTTTTCAAGATGCTATCTCGTTTTTTTTGGTTAGTACTCTTTTTTAACTTGCGCTGTAGCTGGATTGATTGATAACCATTTTATGTAACCATTAGTTGATTTTATATCACGTGTATCAACTATCAAGAACCAACAAAATATTAAAGACTAATTTTTTTAAATTTAGGTCATCTTTCTTAGTCTAAATTGTAAAAGATTAAAACTATTTTCAGCACCCCATAAATATTTTTGCAGTTTATAACTATAGCGATCTGAACTACAACGAAATAATAAAATGAAATATATTTTTCAATTTTTACATCCCGTCGTCATTAAGCATAAACTATTTGGTTACTTATTATTAGTAACAATAGGTTTTTAGATATTACCGTCATGTCACTTATCTACGTCATATCATGGTTATAGTAGATACTCCCCCCCTGGTTAAAATTATTCGTCTTTTATTATAATCACTGGATATATGGAAGGCATATATTGTTCCTGTTACTTAGTTCAGCCTTAAATTTGATGATCGAGCCTGTTATGTAATAGAGACGAAACTCAGAAACAATGTCAAGTAAGCTAACTAAGTCACGAACTGTATGGATTAGGTGGTTTGTATTTCAGTGATTTACTAACCTTATATTAAGTTAAGTGTGCCTATATAATTTAGTATAGCAAGAGGTCGTTCTTTTATTATTAAATTTATTGTAAATATAATGTTGTTTGTAATACAAAATGTTTTTACCCATTAATTTCTATTCAAAATGAGCCATATATATGAAACAGTCTATCTACAATATTCCATTGCCATGCTATCTGTTGAATGTAAAACCTTTGATACTGTATATATTTACGTTGGGCGTATAAAATTTAGTATAGGTAAGAGGTCGTTCTTTATTTACTAATTCTTTATATAGTAATTATGACGTTACACTGCGATCAATAATATACAGTTTTTATTGGAAAAAATTTATTCTCTTGTTTAGCATAATTATTTTAGTTACAATATAGGTTTTTAACCAATTATATTTCCTTGTATAATGATGCTGTATGAACAACCCTCTACGTATGTTCCAGTGCACACCGCTATTCTGTGTCACACCACCAAGTAAACCAATGAAACAAAAAAAGAACTAAGATAATATCCCGTTTTGGGGAGGAATAATGGTTAAAAGTCATATTTGTCTTGCTTTTTCAAGCCAATATATTTTCTTATATTGTAAGCAAAGGGCGGTAAGTTCCTTTAGGAGGTAGTGGACAAGGTGCGGTTCTAATTGAGTGTACTTTTGTTCTGATCTGACTCTTTTTTAGGAGCTACGGGTTTTATTATTCTTAACATGGAGGTTGATGCAGTATCTCTCTTACTAGGTTGCTAGTACCGCTGAAACCCGGATTTACAATATCGTAACAATTTATTTTTATGATAATAATTATTGTTTTAGCCTTAAATTACAAAAGGTTTTATATACAGCAATTTCCTTTAAAATTAGCCATTAGACAACTCTTTATTATGTACCAAGAACTTGTCTTGCTTTATAATATATTCATGTTAACTAGAGTTCAATTCGTTCCTGTATTCTAACGTTTTTAGGAGCTGATATAGGGTTTTATATTTCTGTTTAACATTGGACGTGATCGGCTATTTAGCTAGGTTGCTAGCTATACGCTTTGCAACCGATTATTGCTACCATCGCTGCCCATCCGGGGGCTACTAACAAACAGTGAAAAAACGACCCTACGGCTTTTCTTCTTTTGAAAATGGGTAAGAGACAATACGTACAATAGCTGAACCTAAGTCCATGTATGCCAATGGTTTGTTATTTCCATATGATCCGTCTTTTAACTGTGTAATATTATTCATAATCGTCTCTTAATGTAATTTCAAACCAGAAATTAGATACTATCGGCTTGAATTCGTTTCTTACAATAATGAGACCATATCAGTCCTTTATGTGAAAATTGTATAAACTCTTTAATCTTATAGTTAAATGCTCTATATAGTTTAGTATAGGCATAGAGGTCGTTTCTTTATATTACTTATCTATTATGGGGTGTTCAGAAAAAAGGTATTTCTAATTATGCTACTTTTGTTTGATCGTGACTCTATTGTGTAGGAGTTTTGGGTTTTTATATTTCTTAGCATTGGACTGATCGTCTTATACTAGGTGCTAGCTACTGCTGCAACCCAAATTCAATATATATTTATTTATCGAGAGGTAGCTCTGGCCGAGTGGTCCAAGGCACTGGTGTAGCCACCCGGTCTTCATGAGGCGTGGATTCAATTTCTTACGTGGTATACGATGATATGTTTGAAAGACTGCAGTGTGAAAAGACACAGCAAAAAGCCGTTTGGTGGAAAATTTATTTCTCTTTGAGAATATAATTGATTTTAGTCTACTATAGATTTTACCCAACTTAATCGTTCCTTGAAAATGCGCTATTGAACACCTGTTGACGATGTTCCAGTGCCATATGCTATCTGGTAAAAGAAAAAAAAAAAAGAAAAAAAAACCCCCAGAAAAAAATATCCATGTTTTAGGCAGAATGTCGATAGTAGCTGCACTTTTCTTGATTTTCATAGAAATATATTTCCCATGTGACTGTTCAAGCATAGGGACAGAAATTTTACTATGCCGGGGTTTCGGACTAAGGCGGTTCTAATTGGCTGTACATTTTGTTGATTGACTCTTTTTGTTGTAAGAACTATGGGTTTGTTAATGTTCTTAACATTGACGTGATAGTCTTCCTTACTAGCGTTGCTAGCGTATACCGACAATGCAACCCGGACCTACGATTATGACATTAGAATTGATCAATATCTAATTAATTATAATCTTATTTTAGTTACTAATAGTGCGGAAGGTTGTTCTTTACTGTTATATGTTACTTACCCTGCTGGATAAACTGCCTTTGATCATGAAGTAGCACCCCATGGCGAGGCCCTTAACATTGTACGTGGGATTGGTTGACCACCTGTTGTATTACCCAAATCATGGGTGAGTAACTCACAGCTAGCGTTCAATATATATGACTATGTAATGATAGATACTAGTAATGAAGTGCCTTCTATGTACGTATGAGTTACATAGGGGACAGTGTTACTGTCTTATCTTATTTTGATGAGATCGAGAGATTTCCTTTTAAAATGAGCCAATTTGAACCATTCTATACGACGTTCCCGTACCAATCTATCTGTGAAGTACTAAACTCATTACTATAAATAAGGGCGTTACTATAATTTAGTATATGGCAACAGGTCAGTTCTTTATTATAAATAGCTACCGCTGCAACCTGGATCAAAAGTAAGGTTGCAAGTCGACGATTTGTGTTTTGGACCTGATTATATTGGTAGGTTTCTTTGTAATTATTCTCTTATAGGCTGCTAGTCAGTCAACTGCCGGATTAACGAAATTAATCATGTCTTAGGTGGAACTTGTTTCTAATTCTCCGATAGTACACTTGTTAAGCATATCCCACTTTGTTGCGCGAGATCCAAGGTTCGAATCCCTTGTTAGGAGAATATTTTAAATACATTGACTTTCAACGCCATCTTTTTCAGTTTAAAATTAACAAGAAACAATGTGTTCATTCCTTTGGGCTTATTGAGTTCGCTCTATTACTATAAACTTTTTGTTTTTGATCTGACTCTGTTTTTAGGAGTAGGGGTGTTTATATTTCTTAACATTAGACCTGATCGTCTCTTACTAGGTTGCTAGTAACCGCTGCAACCCGGAACCATATATCAGTTAGTATGGAGAGAAGAATCGGTGCTTACTGTAATTACAAAAAGGTTTTTCTAACCCCATTAATTTCCTTGTTAAAATTAGCCATGGATAACAACTCTCTACGATATTTATAACAGTGCCTAAGCATCTGTGAATTAGTAACAATACTATAATTAAGTTGGCATATAAAATTTAGTATAGGAATATGAGGTCGTTCTTTATTATTAAATTGGCACATGTAAAATTGAATTTTTTCTAAAATATTGAGTTTTAAATATTTTTTTTTTTGTTCAAAAAAGGCTATTAGATGTGGCAACAGTATGTTCGGAACCTGCTGGATTCGATTTCAATCTGGTTAGAACTTAAGAGTGTGTTCTTTAGCTATGATTTAGTTACTTTCGGACACCAATTTTAGGTTTTTGGGGTTTATGTTTTGGTTTACTAGGTCCGTGTTCGCTTTAGTAGGTTACAATATTAGCACATACCACACGAAAACATGCTTTAGACTTTACATATCTAGTAACTTAAATTCGTAGCGTTAGTATACTATGGACAGAACACGTTCTTTATTGTAAATTGCAACTGGAATTGTTTTATGCTATGTATCAGTACAACAAGAAAAGCCACGGCTTTTCTTTTTTGAAATAGTAAGAGACGAACCACAAGTACTACCCCTGGAACCACCCATATATCAGTTGACTTATGCATAAGCGATCGTCTTTACTGTGAAACTCATAAGAGATCAGGCAGTAAAATCAAGTGTGAAATTTATGCAATGTATGCTCTTCTTATGATCCTCTTTTAAATGTAGCTTTTACCACGAACTTTTGAATGCTTCAAAAATCGCAGAGATCTTTGAAAAGACTTGCAGTCTGAAAAAACATCAAAAAGCAGTTATAGTTGGAAAATTTTATTCTGTTTTTTTTATTATATTCATAATTTAGTTAAAGTTACAAAAGGGTTTTTCACCTCATTAATATCTTTAAAATGAGCCAAATAGTGAACATACTTTCTACGATGTTTCGACTAGTACCAAGTTTTACAGTGGAAATGGAAAAAAATATGCCATTTGAGGCCTAATACGGGTTAGTGCCAGTGTTTCTTTATTTTGACACAAGACAATAATTTCACGTTCAAGCCAATGATAATTTTTCTTAACAGTTGTAGGTTTCTACTCTACCAGCTGTATCCCGGATTTGTTGATATCAGCCTCAATAAATCCTATTTATAGTAACGATCTTTATGTAACTTAGCTACTCTGCTGCCAACCTAAAGTATGAGAAGATGTAATACTGATGTGTTCAAAAGTAAGGTTATTGCAATTCCCGACGTTTGTCTAGGCCTTATTAATAATTCTAGCTCTGTTGTCATGCAATACTTGTAGAAAGATGAAAGTGTTTATTATAATATTGCATTCACTATAGTCACATATTGGTATCTTTAATGTATTTATTTACCAAACAGGAACAAGCCTATGGCTTTTTCTTCGTTTGGAATAGTAGAGACGCACCTCAAAGAATCTAGGCAGCTAAATAAGTCCATAATAAGCAATTGTTTGTTCTTCTAATGTCATCTCTTTTAATTGCGTGTTCTGACTAGGCTGCTTAGGCTACCACTTAAACCCCGATATGTAATAGGTTGAGCTGTATTACCGCCTGCAACCTAGTATTCTTATTTCTGCTACTATGGGCTAAGGTTCGTTTCTTTCATGTTAAAATAGCAAAACATTTTTTAAGTCCGATGATGATTTAACTTCAATGTGCAAAAGTAAGGTTGCAAGCTCGAAATTTTGTTTTGGCTTATTATAATCACGGTATGGTGAATTATATAATATGCATATATGTCTTAAATCATACTTCTTTTATGGCCCCATATGTCTATGGCTAGGATAGTTAAACTTTAACTTAAAGGTCCGGCGTTAATTCCTAGGTTGTGGTATATATTGTTAACTATATAATCTTCGAGCATATTTTGAACCTTTTATAATATTTATAATGATGATAATATAAATACTATAATCTAACTATAGTGAGGTTGCCTTTTGCCAAGTTAGTATAGGAAGAGTTCGATTCTTTATTAAAACTTTAATATAAATTTCATTAATCGGAGTAGTTTAATAATCCATATGTTCTAGTAGGTTGGGATAGTTTTGGACTTTTAGTATGTGCTGAGCTTAATTTCTGTATGGGAAATTTTATACTTATGATGATTTTCTTAAGGGAACAATAAAATTTCTGTGTTAACGCTAATAAAAATAATTGTATTTAATTACAAAAAAGTTTTTAACGATTGTAATTTCACGTATCAAAAGAGCATTGGATACAAATCTCTTCTACAAGGTTCATAGTGCCATTGGTATCTGTTGAATTACTAACTTACTATGTATTAAGTGGCGTATAAAGTTTAGTTATAGGTAATGAGGTCGTATGTCTTGATGATAAAATTACTAACCTATACTATATTAAGTTAGTGGCGTTAAAATTTAGTATTAGGCAAGAGGTCGTTCTTATTGAATAATTTATATTTTCTGACATTGGGAGGTGATCGTCCTCTTAATAGGTTGCTCGCTACCGCTGCACATCCGGATGGTATTGCTAGATTACCGCACATCATAGGTATAAAATGAGTCTTGAATTATAATCTTATTTTAGTTTAAGTTACTATGGGCTGGAAGTTTGCCTCTTTACTGTGTGTGCTGTATTACAAGCTAAACGTATTGGAAAAGAAAGAAAGAAAAAAAGATGCCGTTTAGGCAGATATACTGTAGTAGCTGCCCACGTTTTCTTGATTTTCAAGCCAATATATTTCCATGCTGTTTCAATCAATGGGATATAGAAAGTTCTATAGAGGGGTTTCGGACAAGGCTGGTTCTAATGGTGTACTTTTGCTTTTGATCCGACTCTGTTTTTTGGGAGGTTATGGGTTTTTGATATTTTTAAAGTTGGGACGCGTATCATATCTTTACTAGGTTGCTAGCTACCGCTGCAACCCGATGAATCCTGATTACACCTATTTTTTTTTTTATCTTGTTTTTTTCTACCTAAGTACCCTATTCCAATACCCAGTCGTTGTTCGATCGGAGCTTATTGGTTATCTGTTTTTGTGTATGTAAAAATAGGCTTTCTTCTTTGAATCTTCTGTAGATTAGTACAGAAGAGTTTCTTTATTACTTTTGTCTTTTTGAATATTTGATTTCCTTGTCGTCTTTTGCCTAATTAATACAAATACACTAGATGTAGCAATTTGCCTTCAAATGAGCTATTAAACATAAACTGAAGCATTCAACCATTACTATAACCTGTTACAACCAGGAAAAAGACTACGGCTGTATTCTTCATTTCAATATAGTATAGTAGACGAACCTCAAACAAGCAAGTGGCCAACTAGTTCTAATGGACACAATGGTTGATATTCACAATGATAATCTTTTAATATCTTCTCATCTACATCTTGTAAACAGTAATCTTTTTATTACTTAAGCATAATCTATGTAATGGTTCCTTTATAACAAGCTTCAGTTTATATGAGAATGAAGATCGTTCTTTAGTGTAAGTATAGCTCGTGTTTAATTGCGCAATACTTGTCGAAAGATACGTTGTATTAAATATGCATGCACTTATTTACGTAACATATGGTGTTTATCTTTTTAATGTATTATTACAAACAGGAAAAAGCCTACGGCTTTTTTTCTTCTTTGGAATAGTAAGGAGACGAACCTAAAAGAATCAGACTAATGCGAAGTCCATATTATAAGCAATGGTTTGTTCTATCTATGATAATCTTTTAATTTGGCGTTTGTACTAGGTTGCTAGCTACCCACTGCCAAACGGACTACTGGAATTAAAGGTTGCTAGCTTACCGCTCGCAAACCTAGGGATTCTTATTTATGCTTACTATGGCTAAGGTTCGTGTCTTTACTAATATTTGACTTACACTCTATTTTTTAGGAGTTGTGTCCTATATTCTAGCCATTGGAATTGAGCATCTCCTTACTAGGTGCTAGCTACTGCTGCAACCCAAAATTCACAATATATTTCTATTTATGAGTAGGACGTCTGCCGCGTGGTCCAAGGCACTGGTGTTAGCCCCAGACTCGTCGGTAGGCGTGGTTTCAAATCTTACGCTGGATACGATTAGTTGTGAAGACTGGTAGTGTGAAAAGACACGTAAATATATGATAGTTGTTTTGTGGAAAAATTGATTCTCTTTTAGAAATATTATTTTAGTTACAAAAGGTTTGGTTAACCATATCTAAGATACTTTAAAATGAGCTATTGAACAACACTCTACGATGGTTCCATGCCAAGTATCTTTGGAAAAGACAAAAAAAAAAGAAATAAGAAAAAAATATGCCTGTTTGGGAGAATAACGTGGTGTTAAAGATCAATTTTTGATTTTCAAGCCAATAATTTCCCTTGTGTTCAAGCCAAGGGATAAAACAGTTTCCTATTAAAGGGGTTTGTAAGGGACAGGCTGGTTTATGTGTACTTTTTGTTTTGATCGATCCTTTTGTTAGCGAACTTTGGGTTTTATATTTCTTAACATTGGAGTGATCGTCTCTTACTAGGGTTGCTATGGCATACCGCTGCAACCGGATCAAACGTCAAGTAGCTAACGAAAGTCCAATGTATGCTAATAATGTTCTTTTATTCCAATGATCGTCTTTTAATGCTATAAAAAATGTGCTATAACGTTCGTTTTAAAATACGATCTGATAGACTAATATGATGGTTAGAGTTTGGTCCTTTAAGTTATTCATATACTGTTAAAAATTCTTTCTTAAGTGAACATCTTCTTGAGTTGTATGTGGTTAGCACTTAAGACTTTTGAATCCGTGATGCGAGTTTTCAAATCCTGGTGGACTGGTCGTTATAAATGTAGCTTAGTTTATATACCATTGAGGTTTCTGCTGTAATGTCTGTCTTTTCAAAATTAAATTAGTTGTATATCGCCTCGATGTTAGTTCGTTTACCACATGTAATAGATTTTGTTTTTATAATAATACTTAATTTTTTTAATTACAAAAAGGTTTCTTATTATACACACAGCAGTTGTTTACCTTTGAGAAATGAGCCCATGTCACAGCTCCTATTTTACTATGACATATCGGAACCGTTTGATTAATACTTAAGTACTATCGGGGTAATTTGTATTGAGTATGAATTTGTTGTTTTTAAAATTGCGTGTAGCTTGCTTGTTGATCTAGCATCATTAGGTATTCATGAATGAGACCATTACAGCATAGTTTGCACGTTTCTTATTATAGTAATTATGCGTCCACTGCATCAAAAATACAGTTTTTATTGGAAAAATTTATTTGTTTTTTATAGAAATAATTATTTTACTACAAAAGGTTTTTCAACCAATTAAATTTCCTTTGAAAATGAGCTATGAAAAAACCTCTATCGATTGTTCAGTACCCGACCCCCCCCCCCAACACAACCCAAACTGCCAAGCTATCTTGGAGTAAGGAAAAGAGAAAAAAAAAAAGAAAAAAATATCCCGTTTGGGAGAATTAGTGGTAAATGTCAATGTTTGCTTGATTTTCAAGACTAATATAGTTCCCTTTCGTTTCAAGCAAAGGGTCTGTAAGTAAAAATATTTCCTGTGATAGAGGTTTGATGACAACGGCGGTTCTATATGGTGTACTTTTTTGTTTTTGATCTGTATGCCTTTTTAGAGTAAACTATGGGTTTTTAATTTCGTAACAATTGGACGTGAGCGTTCTACTAGGTTGCTAGATACCGCTGCAAACCCAGGAAAAATTTCTTGTTGCAAAATTAAATTAGGTACAGTTATTGCCTTAGATGTTGTCTTTACCACATAATGTAATAATTTGTGTATATATAATAATTAATTTTTGTATATTACCTAAAGGTTTCTTTATATACAGCAATTTCTGTAAATGAGTCCAAATTGTAACAGCTCTTTTCCGTATGGACAACGAACCGTTTGTGATATAATATCTGTAAGTTACGAGGTGTTAAAGTTCAAGTTCCTTATTAATTTCATTATAGTATGTTTTTGTCACCCTTATCTAGTATCTACCCATTTATTCTGGTAGCAACTTTTTCTTTATGTTTGTTTTCGGTAATCTATATCGTTATCATTACCGTTTCCTTGCTCTTTTGTTCGCTGTTCTCAATTTCCCTTCCGATACCCCTGATCGCTAAGATACCTTTCTGTGTATGTTTGCTCTGTCATATTTCATTTTCTTTAAATCCTGCTGAGCACAAAGACAGTACTTTAGTAGCAATCCTTACGCGTGCTCGAGCACATTTATTGCGTTTGGTGGTCATTTTTTATCTCTTTAAATTAACCTTGTTCTTATATTTTCAGGATGTTAGCTTTATTTTTTGTTGTGTAGTTAAAGGTTGTCTACCCTATCCCCCCCACCTAGTAGAAAAATATTTTGGATTTGTCGATTTTGTGGATATTGGTTTTTTGGTTAAAGTTCTTTCTTTGTTTTCTTCCACAACTTTCCGGGCGTGGAGGGACCATTATTTTTTTTTCAAGATTTTTTGTAAAAATTATTAAAAGCACATCAAAAAGTCCCGTTGTCCGGAGTATCTAAATAAAAAACCGTAGCATTTAAAAACCAAAAACTTAAATTTTAAAAAAATTTTCAGGTATATTTATCTTGTTTTGAATAACAAAAATGTAGTTTTATTAATTGGGTTAGGACACCCATTAAATAGTTTTTTGTAAGTTTTAAATAATTAAAGTTTATTTGGTGTGATTTCTGGACTGAAAAACTACTAAAATAATTGTCAATTATGGGAGGGGGACAACTAATATGGGGAGAAGATATTTTTAAACGCTTTTAAAAGGGGGTTATACAGAGATTATCAATAAATAAATTTTTGATACTGGATGATGAAAAAAAAAAAAATTTTCTTCCAGGGAGAACCAAAAGGCAAAACTAATTTTTAGGGCGGAATTTTTTCATTGTATTTTTGTTGTTTTAAATTAATAAAAAACATTAATATTTTACTTGGGATTTATGGCCATCCATAAAAACTATTTTTTTTGGCGGGTTTTTTTTTTTTTTTTTTTACATTAATAATTTTAAAACGCGGGAATAAGCCAAAAAAAAAGGGGGGGAAAATTTTTGGGGTTCCAGGTAAGGTTGTTCGGTTTTTACTATTGAGGACAAGTTAGCTATTTTATTTACTATAGAGTTTCATTAAAAACATGGGGACTGTTTTTTTATTTGCTGTCAACAATTTTTTCCATAATATCTTTTGAAAAAAGGGGACTGCAGGTATGGACAAATACATCAAAAAATTGCAATTTTTTTTGGACAAAAAAACTTGGATTTTCATACTTTAAAAAGTTTATTTTATTTTTAAAAAATACACAAAAGTTGACTAGGGATGTTTGCAAGTTTGCCTTTAAAATGAAAAAAGGCTATATATTAGCAAAAGCTTCTTCTGATGGATTCCTGATCAGTGGCCCAGGCTAGTCTGAGCAGGAAAAAGAAACAAACAGGCGGAAGGGAACAGGAAAAAAAAAAATATTTCTTTTCCCGTTTGTGGATGAAAAATCAAAAAAAACCGTGGAATAAAAGGTCAAAAATTTTCTTGATTTTCAAAGCCCCCCAATTATATTTTTCTTTGTTATTTGTCAACGGCCAAAAGGTGGATGGTCAAGTTTCCTTTATAGAGGATTTCCCGGGGGACAAGGGGGGCGGGGTTCTAATGGGGTACTTTTTGTTTTGGAATTCTGGACCTTCTTTTTTTTAGGAGTTTGGGGGGTTGTTTTTATAATCTTCTTTGGGGTACAGTGGATCGGTGGCATCTTTCGGTCTATTTTTACTAGTGTTGACTAAAGGCTACCGCTGCCAACCCAGGATTGTACTAGGTTCTGCTTAAAACTTGGGGGTGGTGACCCGATATTATCGTCGTTCTTACATAAGGTTGCTTAAAAAAGGGCTTTTACCCCCCCGGTCTTGTGCAAAAACCCCCGGGGATCAAACCATATTATTGGGGAAAAGACCACTTTTATAATTTCTATAATGGGATGTCTAAATATTAAAAAAAAACGTAACCTTGTAATCTTAACAAACAAAATACTAGTAGTTATAGAAAATTCTTGGGGCGTATGCAAAGTTTGTAGATAGGATCAGTTTTTCGATCCTTTTATTGCTAAAATAATAAACACACAATGTAATTTCCTTTAGTGATGTTTCGCTATTGAAATAACCCTCTACGATGTTCATTGTTAAGTGCATCTGGGGAACGAAAACGGGGAAACAAGTACCCCAGCTTATTAAGTGATTATTCATTCAATGTTTGGGGACCATTTACAGTTTTTGGGAAGTCAACGTTTCTTGATAATTAACGTAAGATATTGTTCCCTGGACGTTCAAAAAATGGCAATCCAAAAATACATAACAGGTTTTTTTTATTAAAGGACGGAAACAACAGGCGGTTCTCCTTTGTAGAAATTAATTGTTTATTTGATCTAGGCTACAATAAAAAATGCTATGGGTTTTTTAAACCCAAGTTTACATTGGGACTTAAAAAAGAGCTCTATCCTTGGGTTGCTAGCAAACCCCTCCTACCCAGTGTTAATCTTAACGATACTGAAGTGCCAAAGCTAAGTTCTATGGAAAAGGAAAAGAAAGATCTTTTATTATAATTAACGAAAAAAAAAAATCTAATTCCCACGTTTGCAATAGGAGTTAATACAACAAAAAACCGTGGTGGGTCTATTTTAATGTAATAATTGTAAGAATCATATATAGTTTTTAATAGCTATGAATCAAATTTGTCCAAAAACTGCAAATATTGATGTATTTCATGCTGCCAGTCTGTTCAAAGCCAAATGGGGGGGTGTGTGACAGAAAGTTTTGAACCAATCTACAAGGGGGGTTTTTCGGGGGTAATGGAAAACATAGTAAAAAATGTTTAAATAGCCTAGAGGTCACGATCTTTAATCATATATAAGCCTATATGTATGACTCCTAATGATCGATTTTTGTTTTATAGTTGCTTCTATGGACTTTCCTTATGTCTAGTGAACTATGGGGGTTTTTAGTTAATTTTTTCAATGAACATTTTTTTGGGGGGGATTGCCGTGTGTGGCACGAAAATGATTTCGATCTCTCTTTAATCTTCTGACTAGGTTGCTAGGCTAACCGCTGGGCAAAAAATAACCCGTATTAAACAAAACCACTGTGTATTATTGTCACTATTAGTGAGTTGCGTCATGCCAAGTTGAGCTAGAGAAGAGCTTCGATCTGTATTAGCATAATAACAAAACCTAAGAGTATTTCGTTATCTTTATTGTTTCTCTTATTGCTGACTATGGCCTGAATGAGTACAATTAAGGTTTGACGTTCTTACTTCATATAGTAAAAAATCGACGTAACTTGCACAAAAATACATTTTTTAAAAGGCCTTGGATTGAAGGAATTAGGCTTAATGTGTTCCCAACAAAGTAAGGTTTTTTCTTAGGTACCAAAAGGTTTTAGGGACCCATTTTGTTTGGCCTTATTATAATATGAGCTCTTGAAAAATACCCTGTACATGGTTGAAATGCCAAGCCATATCTGGCATTGGCCTCGTAAATACAGAAAAATAATTACCTTCTTTTATGGGGTTGCCCACTTAACTGGGGAAATACAGTCAATTGGCCTTAGGATTAGTTAAAGCAATATATTTCACCTTTGCTGTTTAAGCCCAGGCGGATCAGAAAGTGTTCCTATCGAGGGGTTCGGGCCGTTTTGGAGATTCTAGATGTGTATTTAAAACTCTATTAATCTTCGACATAAACCTGTTTGGGAAAAAAAAAAAAAACCCTTTTTATAAAATCTTAACATTGGATTTTTTGATCGTATCTAATTACTAAATTAACTAGCTACACGCTGCACCCGGATTGTAAAATTTTACCTCACGTCAGTCATTAAGTGAAAGTATATGGGTTAATTAGATGCAAAAATAGGTTTAGTATACATCAGATTCGGACTAGAACAGTTCGATATATGGTTCTATTAGAAGTATATAGGATAGATTTAAAATATCGTAATTGTTGGTATCATAATAGTAAGGTTCCGTTGCCCATTAGTAATGGACAAAATTAGGTTTTGGGTTTGGCATTATTATTTTAAATTTGGTATATGGGGTGAAATAGTTAATAAATATAGCATTATGGCTCTTAAAAGGAGCTATCATTAACAATCTGCTTTACAAGTTTTTCCATTGCCATGGTTTATCTAGGTTGGAAAAAGCATTTGATAAGCTTAGACTTTCACAAGAAATATATCCTGACAGTTTGCTCGGGATTCGGATTTTTTTTCTGGCCGAGGGTACAAGGCGCTGGTGTTAGTCGACACTAGTCTCTTCGGAAATTTGGGTTAAAAGTCTCTATAATCTTCGAAAACAAATTTTTTGAAACGTCGCATTGATCATCTTTAATTTTAAATATGAAATTTTCGTGTAATAATATAAAATTGTACTGTAATCTTAACACTATAGGTGAAGTTGCGTACTTGTACAAAAGGTTGTATAGGAACCCAGGTTTGAATTTCCTTTATTATTGAGGCAAACTTGAAGAAACCTCTACGATCCGTTCATTTACAGCTATCTGTGCAAAAATAATGAAAGGAAGATAAAAAATATATGCCTTTGTGGAGACTACGTGGTTGTAAAGTCAATGTTCTTGATGTTTTCAAGCCATATGTATTCTTCTTGTTATTCAAGCCAAAGGTGCGGTAAGTTTCACTCATAGGATTATTTTGGACAAGGCGATACCTAATGGTGTACTTTTTGTTTTGATCTGACTCTTTTTTTTAGGAGTTATGGGTTTTTAATTTCTTTAACCTTGGATGTGTACGCTCTTCTGACTTATGGTTGCATAGTACCGCTGCCGAACCGGATTTATTATAAAAAAAATATTACTTTTCTTTTGACTAAATGGATTGTCTTACGAAATTAACTACTAAATTAAACAATTAGCAATTAACTAGCAAAAAAATTTTTTTAAGCCTGATGAAGAGTTTGACCTAATTGTGTCAAAATAGTAAGGTGCACAAGTCGACGATTTTGTTTTGGCCTTAGTATAATTGGTATGTTGAATATTAATGTATGCATATGGCGCTTTAATTTACATTCCTCTTTATGTAGTTCCATGCTAGTCTAGGGCTAGGATAGTTAACTTCACTTAACAGGTCGGGTTCGATTCCCGGTGTGGGAATAAATTTTTAACTCTATTAATCTTCGAAACATTTGATACCATTGTTATAATCAGAATGATGTGTATAATATAAATACTGTAAGCTTTGAATATAGTGAAGTTGGCGTATGCAAAGGTAGGTAAGGGAAGAGTTTTGTGATTTTATTAAAAAGGAGTTAACAGCCTCTCATGATTTTGAGTGACCCAGCTAGCTGAGGAGCCCCCTAAGATAAAAGCTTTCAGCTTAACATTGGGCTAGGTGTCGACTCTTTATTGTATATCCAAGGCACTGTGAGTGTTAACAACCAGTCTCTTCGGAAGGCGTGGAGTTCAAATTTTACCGCTGGTATACGATTATGTTTTGAATAGACTGCAGTGTGAAAAAGACATCGAAAATGCGAGTTGTTTGGTGGAAAAATTTATTCTCTTTTAGAAATTAATTTATTTTAGTTACAAAAGTGTTTTTAACCAAATTAATTTCCTTTAAAATGAGCTATTGAACACCCCTCATCACGATGTATCCCTAGTGCCAAGCTATCGCTGGAAAAAAGAAAAAAAATAAGAAAAAAATATCCCGTTTTAGAAGAATGTTGTATGTATGCTGCCACTTTTCTTGATTTTCAAGCCAATATATTTCCCTTTCTGTTCAAAGCCAAGGGACAGAAAGTTTCCTATACAGGGGGTTCGACAAGGCGGTTCTAATGGCGTACTTTTTGTTTTGATACTGACTCCTTTTTTTAGGAACTATGGGTAGTTTATATTTCTTAACATTGGACGTTGATCGTCTTTTTTTATAGGTTGCTAGCTGTACCGCTGCAACCAGGATATGTATTACAGAATGAGACCATTTACAGACAGTTTGACGTTCTTATATAGTAAATTATGACGTCAAGCCATCAAAAAGTACAGTTTTATATTGGATAAAATTTATGTTCTGCTTTTAGAAATAATTTATTTTAGGTGAGACTATAGATTTTTAACCCAATTAATGCCGCTTTATAAAGAGTATTGAACAACCCTATACGATGGTTCCTAGGTGCCAAGCTATCTCTGGATACAAAAGAAAAAAAAAAGAAAAAAATATCCCGTTTGGAGAATAACGTGGTTAAATATTTCCCTCTATTCCGTTTGTCTTTCCTAGTTTTTCCTCCAAGTCAATTTTCTGATGTTTCAAGCCAATGCTAGTTTCCCTTTGCTGTTCAAGCCAATGGCGACAGAAAGTTTCCTATACGGGAGGTTCGGACAAGGCTGGTTTCATAATTGGGTACTTTTTGTTTTGATCTGAGCTTTTTTAGGAGCTTATGGGTTTTTATATTTTTAACATGGGACGTGATGACGTCTCTTACAGGTTGCTAGCTATAGCTGCAACCCGGACTCTAGACTGACTACAAACAGGAAAAAAAGGGCCTAGGGGCTTTTTTTTTTTTTTTTTTGTTCTTTCTTTTCAAATAGTAAGACGAAGGACCCTCAAACAATCAAGTGGTCTAACTAGTTTCACCAATGTATGCAATGGGGTGTAAATTCCTAGTGATGATCTTGTTTAATGTTCTGTTTTCAACACATTAGTTATAAACAGTACCTTTTGTGATTACTGTAAGCATCATCTTTATTAAAGCGTATACTTATAACACTCAGTTATAGGGACTGAAGAGCGTTCTTTAATGTAACATGTGTCTATGAATCTTCTATCATTGTGATGATCACATCTTGCTGTTTGTGTGTTTTCTCTCTAATTATTACTTCCGATTACGCCTGGTCGTGTTGAATACTCCTTGTTTGCTTCTCTGCAATTATACTTTCAACGAATACGCCTGGTCGGTGAATACCTTTTGTTTTGCTCTCTCAATTTTTTATCTGCTTCGATGAGTTCTGTCGGTTGAATACTCTTTGCTTTCTCTTTCAAGATATTATCTCATAGATTGTTTGTGTAGTACTTGTTTTTTCAAATTGCGTATAGCTTGCTTCGATTCTAACCAGTGTATGTTCTAATCAAGAATGAGAGAATTTACATCGATGTCGTTCTAAGTAGTAATATGCGTCACGGCGTAATGATTTTTATGACGTCAAGGCGCATGATATATTTCATGACGTCATCAGAAACAACAATATTCATTTCGCTGTTTTCTATTCACGTCAATAGCTCAATATAAAGCTACGGACCATTCATTATTTATCTAGTAGTAGGGTTTCAGACAAGGTAGATTCTAATGATTGTACTTTGTTTGATCTTACTCTATTTTTAGGAGTTTTGTTAATTTATTAGCATGGGAGCTGATCGTACTCATTTACTAGGTTGGCTAGCTAATGCATTGCCAACCCAAATTCACAATATATATTATTTATGAGAGGCAGCTATGGCCGAGTGGTCCAAGACACTGTGTTAGCCACCAGTCTCTTCGGAGGCGTTGTGTTCAAATCTTACCGCTTGTATACGATTATGTTTGAAAGACTTGCAGTGTGATAAGACATCAAAAAATGACAGTTTTTGGTTGCCGAAAAATTTATTCTCTTTTAGAAATATATTTTAGTTACTATAGATTTAACCCAATTAATTTTCCTTTGAATATGAGCTATGTTGACAAACAACACTCTACGGATTTGTTCCAGTGCAAGCTATCTGTGGAAAAGAAAAAAAAAGAAAAGAGAAAAAAATATCACGTTTGGGGAGTAAATAATCGTTGTGGTTAAAGTCATATTTTTCTTGATTTTCAAGCCAATAGGATTTCCCTTGCTGTTAAAGCAAGTGTACAGAAAGTTTGATCTTATACAGGGGTTGTTCGGACAAGGGCGGTTCTAATTGTTGTACTTTTTGTTTTGACTGACTCTTGTTTAGGAATATGGTTTTTAATTTTACTTAACATTGGACGTGAATCGACTCTTAATAGGTTGGAAGCTATCGCCTGCAACCCGTAAATAAAAAACACAGTGTGTTGCCCACATCGTTTCTTTCTCATGGCACAGTGCTAGCGCGTGCCTAATGATAATAAATCTGATTTACACACATTTTTTTTTTTTTTGACAAATAGCCTACGGCTTTTTGCAGGCTTTTAAATAGTAGAGACGGTCTCAAATAATCAAGTAGCTAGTAATTCCAAAGGTATGTAGACCAAATTTTTGTTATTGCCAATGATCGTTTTGTTATTTGTATACTAGGTTGAGCCATCGTCTACATAGCCATGATACTATTGGAAATTACATAATCCTCTATTTATGTGTTGTTAGTTAACATGGGCACACTTGTGTTCTTTATTGTAACAAAATAAAAAAATAACAATACATTTTACACACATCGATCTTACTTATAAATAAATGTAACTGACACCATGGAACCACCATATTATTCAGTTCGATCTGGGGGAGAGACGTTCTTTATTACTGTAAAATGCCCAGCTAGCTGAGGATGAAAGAAAAAGCGTTACAGTTAACATGGGCTAGGTTGTTCGTTCATTAGTATTTCAATTTTTACGTCATGCGGCGACACTCATTAGTCAATATGGTTATTAGTAAAAAATAGGTTTGTAGATATCACATCTATTTCACTTTATTACGTCATATATGGTTATTTAGTAGATAATCGGTATAAAATATTCGTTCTTTGTATTATATAATAATAGAGTTCGTTTCTTTTATGTGTATAATAAAAATAACGTTTCTGTAATAAAATAATAAATTTTAAAAGCAAAATGTCGAGTAAAACTAGCACTAGATCTAGAGATTTTCCTTAAAATGGGCACTGAAACAACACTCTACAATGTCCACAACGTGCCAGCTATCTGTTCTTATGGAAAAGACAGAAGAAGAAGAAAGAAAGAAAAAAGATCCCGTTTGTGGGAATTTTGTCTTGGGACGTGGTTCCAATGGCTGCTGGTGTATTCAATTAGTCTCTTCGGAAATGTGGTGTTCAAATCCTTTACCACTGGGATATACGATTATGACGTCATTGATCAATCTTAATAGAAATATGCGATTTTTCGTAAAAAAACTGATTCTATTTTAACAATATCATGTTTTAAGTACAAAGGTTTTTTAACCCAAATATATCCTTAAAATGAGGCATTTTGAACAACTCCTCTACGATTTTTCCAGTGTACAAGCTATCTGTGGAAAGAAGAAGATAAGAAAGAAAAAAATATCCCCTTTGTGAGAGACTAACGTGGTAAAAGTCAATTTTCTGGATTGTCAAGCAAATATATATTCTTGTAGTCAAGACAAAGGGCGGTAAGTTTCCCTTGATAGGAATGTTTAGACAAGGCTGATACTAATGGTTTCTTTTTGTTTTGATCTGACTCATTTTTTTTTAGGATGTTATGGGTTTTTATGATTCTTAACATTGGACGTGCTCCGTCTCTTACTAGGTTGCTCGCTATCCGCTGCAACCCGGATTTATTGTATAAAAAAATGTATTACTTTTCGTTTTTGCCTACATGGATGTACTGTACAAAATTAACTACAAATTAACAATTACGAAATTAACTAGCAAAAATTTTTTTTAAGCATGTATGAAGATTTAATCTAACGTTGTCAAAGTAAGGTTGCATCGTCGACGATTTTGTTTGGCCTTCGTATGTAATTGGTATGGTGAAATAATACTATGCATATGGCTGTCTAAAATTCCTACTTACTGTTAGGTACCTAGAGTCTGAGTTGGTGTAGTGGATATAAGTTAATTCACTTACCGCGAATCGGGTTCGATTCCGGGTATGGAAAATTTTTTAAACTCTATAATGTCTCTCGATACATTTGACCACTTTTATAATCTATAATGATGTTTATAATATAAATACTGTAATCTATACTATAGTGAAGTTTGTGTATGCAAGTG